>JADRCC010558544.1:118-14180 GCA_019843855.1 Hylomyscus alleni | reverse complement strand
TACACTTGAGGATGCTCTGTGCAGCAGTATACACTTGAGGATGCTCTGTGCAGCAGTACTCCTCACAAGAGCTTCTTCTCAGAGATGCTTCTGATCAGTCAGGACTCATGCAGCCCCAGGCATTCAGGAGCATGGTGTGTGTGTGGGGGGGGGATGGGGGATCTCTGATTATAAGGAATAGAAGGAAGCATGCCTTGGAAGAAGGAAAGGAGATGGCAGCTCAGGGAAAGGCACACTATCCTGTATCTCCAAAAATTGAAGAAAATTATGGAAAGGCAGCAAGGGATCACAGTGTTAGTTGAGTATAAAAGACAAGAGAAACACAGAAGTGTGGGGTGCTAGGCCACAAGAACACCTACAGACTTTCACCCAGAGCACTGAACAAAGCTGCAGGGAACAGGGCAGTTGTCCCTCCCTCTCCATCAAGTCTGCAAAATACAGAGTGAAGGAAGCCTCCAGAAGCAAGAAGAGCAAAACAAAATCAAAAGACCTATAAGCTATATGGAACAGACACTAGGAAACTACTGCCTGGGGCAAAGAGCAAGCAAATCCTAGGAGAAACTAGCTAAAGCACGGGGGGGGGGGGGGGAGAAAGGGCGGCAGTATGAGAAAGATGTCTTAGCTACACCTGCCACTCCCACTGCCTGCCCACTACTGACCAGGACCTTCGAGCCACAGCACAGCAGAACCATGGGAGCTCCTTACATAGGTGACCTGAACTGTGACTGAGGAGAGCAGACCTTCTCAAGCTAAGCCCAAAGACTGACAAATTAACAGCCTGAGTTCTGGTAAGGCAGGCAAACCTGTCCAGCAAAGCACCAGATGAAGTTATAGGATTGGCCATATTAGGGCTCCAGACATGAAATCCTTCGGGGGAAGAATGGCCGTCCCAAACACACATAAAGTAGTGGGAGAGGAGGATGCAGACTCATTCATAGGCTAGGAAACTCCAGCTGACACCTGTGCAGAAATTCAACCCAAGCTGCCTCTTTGAACTCCACTGAGAACCTGTATACCAGCGATCTGGTATAACAAGTTTGATCTGCAGCTATAGTAGAAATAGCAGGGCTCCCATCGCCAGAGTTTCTCCGTAAGTCAGGCTAGACTTCACATCACCCAGCAAGGAGGAGATACTAACACTGTAACACTTCTCAGTTTACATCTATGTCACTGGGCTTTTTTCCTTTACAAAATGTCACTCATGTAAGTATCTTAACTGTTTTCGCATTGCAGATAGATGTTGTGATCATTCCTTCCATTTCTGAACCTATTCTGTGTTCTCATGACGGTTTCTCCAAGCTGGGCCCCATATATTTTCCCTGTCACTCACACCTCACTTTCTCACTGTTTTACCTCCCATGCATTTTCCTGTAACTCCTTATCCATTAGTTTCTATAGCTTTTCCATAGCTTTACTCATCTTTAAATTCTCCTTTTCATAACAGTATCCCAATTGCCTCCTATTTACTTTTCCCTCCTTTGTTTTTTATTTATCGAATTTGAATTTTTGTTTCTTTTCATTTTGTTGTTGTCTTGTTTTGGTGCTGTTGCTTTTACAGGGTCTCACTATGTACTAATGGCTGACCTAGAACTCACTATGTCAGCCAGGCTAGACAACCATGTGTGTCGCCTTCTGAGTGCTGGAATTAAAGGCATGTGCCACCAGGCCTAGCCTTCTGTCTGTTCTTCGTTGCTTCAATTCTAATGCCTAGTCTTCTTCATCTTTTTTCCATATCAACCTTTTTTAATATCTTATTGCACATCATAATATCCATGCCTATTTACTCCCCCCAAACTTATCACCAAATTTATGAATCATAGAAAAAGGAGAACTTCCAGTTATAGTTGTTTTTTTAATCCTGGCAGGAAATTTCTCAAATCCAGAGAAAGAGTTGGCTATCCAAATACAGGAGTCATTAAGATGTCAAACAGAAAACTCCAGAAGGAAGGTCCTTATATCACACCAAGTTGGAAGGGGCACTTGTTCTTTTCAGTATTACTGTGTTTGCATAGCAGACCTGCCTGCCTATTGTGGTTGCTTCTACAGTTGGAATTGAGCATGGGAAGCAGTATTAGAGACTGCCTCATGTCCAGAGCATGGAGGCTGCAGCTTCTGAGCTTATCTCCAGCTTTAGAGTAAGTGATGGTGCTACAAGCTAGTACCACATGAACATTCCAGATACTTTCACTGAAAGAATATGGTGATTAAAAAGAAGTAAATCCAACACCACATATATACATCTCAGTACCAATACACAAGAAATATGAAGACCAAAGTAAAGAATTCAAAACAGAGAAGACGCACATTTCTGATTGAGCTGGGTGAGGATACAAATTAACAGTTGAAAGGAGTGGCAAAATAAACATGGGATATTGGAGGAGAAATTCATTAAAGATCTAGAAATAATGAAAATCTCAAAATGAAATTGTAGAAATAAAATAACTCAGTGGAAGGCTCACCAACGTGGATCAAGTAGATAACAGAATTGGGGCTGGAAAACAAGGAGATGAACTAAAGCATCCACAAAAAAACAAGGAAAAATAATACATTTTGAGCAGAGCAGATGAGCTCTGTGGTACACCATTAAATGACCAAAATCATAAAAATGAGAAGTAATGTCAGCCTGAATGCAGACATAATATATTAGTCAGGTCATGCATAACATTTCCCAGGGTAAGGAGGAAGATGGCCATGTAGATACCAAAATTAATTAAAACGCCAAACCAGGAAGACTAGAGACTTTTTTCTGCTTCGTGTTATATGTTAAAAACACTATTAGAATAAATAAATAATGTTTAGAAGCTCCACAATAAAATGAATCAGGTGCAGTAGCAGACCATGAGTGTGACAACAGGAAACTCTACATGTAGCCCAAGCTAGAAAAGCCGTAAGAATTGGCAAGCCTATTGTGAAAATTGAAAGAGGAAGAACACTTTTTCATGATAAAGACAAACCAAGGGACTCATGAGCATCCAGTCAGCACTGCCAAGGAGTTTTGAAAAACAATGTACACACTGAGGAGAAAGGTGAGCATACCCTAGGGTCCCAGGAGAGACAAAGTGCACTACAGCAGTGGATACACAAGTGAGACTCCTCCAAGGACTAGACATTTCAAAACAACCATGTTACAGCCACTGATACGCACTGTCCAGTAGTGACTCAGTATTAATGGCTGCAACTCTCCAGTCACAAGGTACAGACTAGGGCTGGCGAGATGGCTCAGCAGGTAAAGTTTATGGTTTATGGACTGCGGTTTGTTTACTGTTCTTGTGTGGCAGACAAGTGACTATGGCTATATTTATATTTCAGAAAGCTGTTGACATGCTTTTGGACAATGAAGATAAAATTTCAGTGAGTCTTTTCATATGTAATAGATCTGTTCTCTGTTGCTAATAACACATCACAGATGGCAGGCTTGAGAGAAGAGAGGTTTACTTGGCTTACTGTCTGGTCCAAGGTCAAGAGGCTGCACTTGGTGATGGCCTTCTTGCTGACAGAGTGACAGATCATTGTGGGGTGTTACATATCAGGACATAGGATGAGCCTATTCCCTGTGAGAGATCAGATATGCACCTTGGAAGAAAGAAGGCACATGCAAGCTTTCTGTGGGCAGGCCTTCTCTTTTAGAACTGTATGTTCTCAGACAACCTAGTCCACTCTGAGGCCAGTTTGGTCCCTTTATATGATAATCAGTCACCTCCCACTAGGCCCTTCCCCAGAAAGAGTCCAGCTTCCTTTTAGTGATCACATAAGGAGTCAAGCATGGACTCAAGCTTTGGTGGGAACAAGGCACATTCAGGCCATAGCATGTGTTACTAGATGAGTGTTTGCAGTACTGTACCTACGCTAAAGTGTCGCAGATTATTGTCTCATAACTGCTTTTTAATTTTTCTTTTTCCTCAGATTAAAAAAGTGGTAGAAGAATTAGAAGACAGACCAGAACTGCAGCATGTGGTGAGCGTTAGTCTCCTTTGCCCTTTTAATCCTCCAGCAGGCAACGCCTGTGTATTTGTGGGGGTGTCCATGCAGGGAACGTTTCTTAGAGAGCACTGCTTAGATTGGAGTTCTGACCACAGACAGTATGCAGGTGTTACTAGAATGGGACACATGCTGTGGAGGAACTAATCATAGCACAGGTTGGAGCTTGATTTACCATTGAATTGGGACTTTTAAAAAAAGATATGTTCTGTTTTGCTAGTTTCTACCATTCTTTGCCTGAGAGTAAGTGTCTTTCCTCTGTAGTTGCTATTAAATATAATCAGGTCACAAGTCACAGCACAGCACAGTATAGATACCAAGCCCTGGTATTGTGTATTCAGGATTTAGATTTATAGCTTCTTCTCTCACCCACACTGTAGCTAAGCCTAACTCTTCTGTACAGATTTGACTGTAGATTTCCTCTGAGGCTCCTTTGATTCCATGCATCATGTCATCCAGGGAGTAAAGCAGGAGGAGTGTCTTAGGTTTTCTATTGCTGTAATCAAAAATCATGACCAAAAATAAGTTGGTGAGGAAAGGATTCATTCTTAGAACAACTCTCAGGTCCATCGCTGAAGGGAGACAAGGCAGGAACCTGGAAGAAGGACCTGAAGCAGAAGCCATGGAGGTGCACTGCTTGCCCCTCATAATTTCCTCAGTCTGCATTCTTTCAGAGTTTAAGACCTCTTGCTTAGGGGTGGCAAGGGCCACAGTAGGTGAAGCCCTTTAACATCAATCATTAATCAACAAAATGACCTACAGATTTCTCTACAGATCCTAAAGGTGATATTTTTTCCAGTTAAATTTCCCTATTCCTAGATATGTCTAAGTTTGTAACAAGTTAACAAAAAACAACCAGCATGAGGACATATTTTCTATATACTTTAAAAACATAAGAAATGCTTGAGTGGCCATGAGGATTATCCCAGTAGGGATAATCTTTGCTCTGAAAGTGTAATGTTCTATTTGAAAGTCAGCTTCTATGCAGAGGGCCCTGATGATTCATGGACAGGAGTGTAAGCTGCATATATTGTGGTTCTGTTTGTTGCTCAGGATTTAATGCAGGTACTATTACCATAGTTTTCAAGATTACCTGCTTACCCAAGCAAGGCTCCACTCTAGTAGTCATCTTAAAATTTTGCTTATAGAGCAACAATTTCTGACCTGCTTAAGCTATAAACAGAACTGTGGGTAGCATTATTCTGCAACAGTGTCGCCAGGAAAAGGGAGGCAGGTATCGCACTAAAATAGTCATCTCTGCCACCAGAAGTGTAGTGTCTATATTCCACGTAACTGGAAAGCTCCTCCTCAGGAAAGCGCTGTGTCCTGGCCACATCCAGACCTCACTACAAGACTATTGGCAGTCCTTGTCAGACGTCAGCCCAGCAAATGACCTCAGTGTGGCTGTTCCATGTCTCCTCTTGCCCAGCTAGAGAAACGTGAACACCCCAAGGGATGACTTCTGCAACACATATGTAGGTCTCAGCATGATCTATAGCAGCAAACTCACACTTGGTGGCAAACTGAGGCTCTTTGCCTAGTACAAACCTATTCATTCATGGCCCAAGTGTACCAAGTGTGCTTAGTGTGATCATGTCTTCCTCCGTCTGATGGGTTATAGGCTTGTGTTTGTATTTAACATAAACACTGAGCATCCATTTTGTGGTATTATGCAATCTTTTTAGTAAAAAAGAAAGAAAAATATTCCCTTTAGAGTCCAACTGTTTGAAACATCTGTACTCTTTTTATTACTTGTTTTTGTTTTTTGGTACCATCAATATATGTGCAATTTAATTGCAAAAGGATCACATTAATTCTCTAAAAATGTATATGGAGTATATAATGATTAATTTAGTTCCTTCTGTAGTTTTTTTAGAACACAGTTATGTTGTGACCCTGTACCTTGTTTATATAAAAGAAAAAGACTTTTAAGAGACGTATTATTTTTATTTTATGTATAAGAATGTTTGTCCTGCCTGTATGCAAGTGCACTGTGGGTTTGTTGGTGTGTATGGAGACCAGAAGAAGAAGTCACATCCCCTATAACTGGAGTTATGGCCATGTATAAGTTGTCATGTGGGTGGTCGGAACCAAACCCTGTCTTCTCCCAGTCTTCTGCATTGCTATGCTCTTAACACTGAGCCATCTGCCTGGATCCAAGAATAGAATTATTATCATCTAAGACTGCTACCCAGGCAGTTGATTTCTGGAGCAAGTAGATGATGATATTAAGACTTACCATCACTAATGCTTGTATAGTGCAAGACACAAGTGGCAATTGCTTTGACAGTCATGACAACCCAGTGACATTTTGTGCATGTGAAGACCCCAAGTCACAGTTGGATAGGGATGTATCTCATTTTACTTAGCTGTCAGTGACCAGCCAGGAGCCTCAGAATCTGTTCTCCAGTTGGCATTTTCCACACGCCTCTTCACCTAGAGGTTATCCTTGCTTCTAAGATCATCTCTCCTAACTGCCTTGGAAGGAGTAAAGTTAGCCAAGTATTTTGTTTTTCTTATTCTGTTATTGTGGATTACCTTGTTCCATTTAGTATTTGCACAAGCTCTTCAAGAGAGACCATCATAAGGGGCAGCGCTACCATGGGAAACAGATCAGTCTGTATGCCGAATACGATCGCCCAAACCTGCTTCCTTTTCTCCGAGACAGTACCCACTGCCCACTTGAAAAGGTAAGCAACTGATTCCCCATGTGGAACCATCAGAAATAACTGCCATTTCATAAGCCATTTATCAGTCTTCTCTCCCTGCCTGGGTTCACCCAGGAAGTTTACAGCAGCTCAGTACATCAGAAGCCCTGTGAGGACCTCAGCTATTCAGTCACAGATTTCTAGGATTTAAAATCACCACAGTTCCACAGTTCCTCAACTCAAAAGTTAATCATAGGGTTTTTTTTTTTTTTTAATGGAATTGTTCACTGCAAGGGAGCTACTGATTTTGTAACAATTGCTAACAAGTACCACTGTTTTAAAGGACAGTGTGTTCCTTCATATGTCTGTCACATTCCTTAGTACATCGGTCACACTTTCTACCATATACTGTTTTCCCTTGCTTGATATTGTTTCGTCTCCACAAAAGTATCTTTAGGTGGATGGAGGCATCTTGTACCTGACACAGGGCAGCTGTAGGCTAGGACTGGGAGTATGAATGGGGCATGTATAGATTAGGACTAGGATTATGAATAGAGCAGCTGTAGGCTAGAACTGGGATTTTGAATAGTGCAGCTTTAGGCTAGGACTGGGGGTGTGAACAGGGCAGCTGTAGGCTAGGACTGGGGGTGTGAACAGGGCAGCTATAGGCTAGGACTCAGGGTGGTGTGAACAGGGCAGGAATAGGCTAGAACTGGGGTGGTGTGAACAGGGCAGGTATAGGCTAGGACTAGGAATGTGAACAGGGCAGCTATAGGCTAGGATTGGGGGTGTGAACAGGGCAGCTGTAGGTTAGGACTGGGGGTGTGAACAGGGCAGCTGTAGGCTAGGAATTGGGATGTTAATTGTGTAGCTATAGGTTATGCTGGGAATTTCACACGGGGCAGTTGTAGAGCAGGGCTAAGAAGGCGAGAGTAGACATGGAATCTAGGCCTCTGAACCTGAGGCTCTCATTCTTCACTATGCTGAGGAATTATTTTTTAGGTTTAAAATGTTGTTTAAAACAACAGCAAAGGCATTCCTTAGCATTGTAAGCATCAAGAAAAATATAGCCTCAAACATGTCTTCCATCTGTGATTTACAGATGTGATCCCGTGATTTAATCATGCCTAAGGGATGTTGCAGTCCTTATAGTGTTGGCAGCTTTATAACTGAATGTATGATCTCATATTAAACAGCATTCATGAGGTGACAGTATGTGTAATCCGGGTTAACACACCATTGACACAAGGTTGACACAATTTCACTGAAGGTTTAAAAAAACATTAGCTAGGATACATCAGAGTCAAGGCCAATAGGAGTCAGTTTAATTTCAGTTGACAGTATTCCTCTTAATCCCTGAAATTTCTTTTACCTTTATGCTGAATCAAAAGGGAGAGTCAGAGGGCTACGTGTACATCTTATTTTACTCAATCTCTGTCAGTTATCTTACTTTTTACTTTTATTTTTCCTAAAATTTCTGCTTTCTCTCCGTCTCTCTCTCTGTCTCCCTGTCTCTCTCCCTCTCCCTCTCCCTCTCCCTCTCCATCTCCATCTCTCTCTCTCTCTCTCTCTCTCTCTCTCTCTGTGTGTGTGTGTGTGTGTGTGTGTGTGTGTGTGTGTGTGTGTGTGTGTTGGGGGGGATATCTTTCTGTCTTATCTGTCCTTCCCTCTAAAATTCTCTAGAGGGATCACAGTGTCCAAATAAATCTAAAATAAAGATAATGTCATTTGTGTCAATAGTAGAAGATAGTCCTGGAAATACTGTATTTTTATGTTTCATTAAAATTCCTAGATATTCCTAGAGTCTCATCATTTTTAAGGAGAATAATTTAAGATACTGTTAGCATCCATTTATAAATATATTTTGATAACTTAGGAAATTTAAATTTCACAGACTCAGTGTTTTAGACAGCTGTCCTCTGTGTAACTTGACCTGTTGAACTCTGGACAGCTATGGCTCCTGGCAGGAGACCTGCACGAGACTGAGACATAAGCACATACAAGCAGTGACAGTGTCAGGTGGTGTGCTCAGTAGGCTCCAATTACCTGTGAGGGTGCATAAGCAGTTAACAAACTGACCATTGAGAATCTAAAACATGGCAAATTAATGTAAATTGTAATATCTACTTAAGACTAAGTGGCTTCTGTAATGAACTGTTCAAGTGAGGCTCATTTCTGGCTTAAGTAGTACATGTGACTTGAAATATCCTGGTTTCATCTCAATTCTAGACTGTGGTGATGCTCCCATTTATCTATCTATCTATCTATCTATCTATCTATCTATCTATCTACCTACCTACCTATCTGTTTATGTGCATTGATCTTTGTGATCAGTCCTCACCCCACTCCATTCCTTACATGATTTAAATATAGTCTACAGGAAAAATTTAAGTCAACATCAAAATATCAACATTAGCTCTTGCTGTTGTTTCCTAAAGTAGATCACAGAGCAGAAAGGGATGATTAACTCAAGCTGTTCTTTTTATGGCTTTGATTATTTTCAAAACAACCTGGCTGGCTAATGGTTTCTAAATAACTACTTTAAAGATGCAACCCAGTTAACTTATTCTGAAATCTTTATTGACTCATCTGAAAAAGTATTCATTACAGACCCACTGTACACTCAGCATTGTGCTAAGCACAGGGCTTGGTGCATACATGGTTGCTGAAGAGGGAAGTCACATGACTAATGTGGTGACTAGTTAGCTTTCATAGTGATAAAGAATTGTGTGGCCAATGCAGGATGAAGCTGGAGGAATGCCTACAATGTCTGGTCCAGTGTAGAGTCTGTGGCAGTGTTGTCTCAGTCTTTCCTAGGGTAGGAAGTAGTGAGGAGGGTGCTTCAGAAAGGGAACACTGCAGAGGTGGTCAGCAAGGATAAAGCCACACTAGGATGGCTGCACAAGACTGCAGGGGGGAGATCTGTGAGATAATAGTTTAAACAGTACCTGATTCAAATGCTACCTTTCCATGGAGCTTGTCACAGGGGAACAGCATGAATTCAGTGTTGCTTCTCCATGTACATCGTCCTCCCTTCTGCATTGTGCCAGTCATAGAAAGATATGTGCTCATTTCTCTGTCACCCTACTTGTGCCCAAGAGCCTCCAGTGGACTTGCTGTCTCTTCTCCTGCTTCTTTGTCTCCTTGAGTGTCGTCATGGCATGTTACTGCCATCCTCTCTTTTGCTTCCTTGGTTCAACATCACCCTTCAGCATCCAGCAGGGAGAACATAGTAAATGTGTGCCATTTGATTTAGAGCGATTGTGTTGTTCATCAGTACATAGTCAGTCCTTACAGTCTGTGAGGAGACAGTGTGTACAAATAACTATAGATTCAGTTGGAAGCAACACTATAAACTTCAGGCACCTAGTAGAGAGTAAGCTTACTAGGGGGGAAGCTCCTCCCAGCATTGCTTCTGCTTCTTCTTTGCTCTCCGCGCTCTCAGTTCCGTGTGTAGCTCGAGATTCATTCACCCGGAGGTGAATGAATGCAGAGGCCCACAGAGATGTGGTTTGTTTTGTTCTTTTTTTTTTTTTAAGGAAAAGAAAAACAATGCAAAAAATCTTCCAAGTTTGTAAGTAAGTATAAGTGGCTCTCTTACTATTGTTTTCCTAATTGGTAGTCCATAGTAACATTTCTCCCTGCTTTCATTAAAGGCACTTGAGATCTGTCAACAAAGAAACTTTGTAGAAGAGACAGTTTACCTTCTGAGTAAGTAGTGTTTGTTCATTTCAGTCCCATAAACAACAGAATGGGGTGAGAATTTGTTGTCAAGTATGTAAGAATGGACACAGATTTGTGGACATTCAGGCCTACTTTATGTAAAAACATAATACAGAGAAAAGGAGAGTCCAGAGCACAGTAGAGCAGCAAGAGTTATTGGAGCCATGTGTCAGAAAGAACATCTAGCAAATGTGTGATAAAAGAAGCAACAGCAAACAAAAGTGTATCACATCTCATAGCACAGATAAAATTGTAGATGGACTGACATACTTTGGGTTGTCTTTCCCCTTTAGTTTATAATTGGCTCGTATTTACTACACATTGATGCGAAACAAATTTTGTTTTCAAAACTCACATCCTTAACCACTACAATATGAGGCTTTGGACAGAGCAAGAGAGAAGCTTCATGATGCGCTACAGCTCTGTCTGTGTTCCCTCTTCCTCTGGCATGCATGTCTACCTCCAGACATGTACACGAGGGAGCTAGACTTCCCTGGCTTCTGGAATGTGCAAGAGTAGTTCGGGTTTTACTAAAGATCTCATGAGGAAGCTGTGCATAGACTAACTGTGAGCTGTCTCCCTGCCATCCTTTCCCTGCCTGCCTGCCATGTTTCCCACACCACAGTGTTCTTTCACACACCACGCACTGTCACTAGCTCCTCTGGCCTTGGTTGAAAAATAACCCAGGTCTCCTATTCCTGTGTATAGAGTGGCTAATTCATGGATGTTCAGCATCAACCCTAAATCATATATAAAATATAAATAAAAATTTATTTTAAAAATGAAGTATGGGCTTTAATAAAGCATCTTGCTTAAGATCGTAGTGAGACTAAAGGACGCCATTCACATAACACCATCCTAGGAGTATCCCACATAACATGAGCACTGATTAAACAGGAAATAGTAGAAAACGCTATTGTCACATAAGAAAGTCAGCCTCAGTCTTATCGTTCAAACTTTGCAGACCAATGAAGAAATATGCTCTTTCTTTCTTAAATGAGTAAGGTGTCCTACACGTCCTCACCCCACATAGGCCGAATGGGAAACAGCCGAAGTGCCCTCAAGATGATTATGGAGGAACTGCATGATGTTGATAAAGCAATTGAGTTTGCCAAGGAGCAAGATGATGGAGAGCTCTGGGAAGATCTGATTCTATATTCCATCGACAAACCACGTAAGCAGAAAGGACATTTAATTGTAAATCTTTTTGTCAGTATAGATTATAGCCCGTTATGTGAGGAAGAATTATCTCAGGATACATTGGGCTAAAATTATGACCAAGTGGGTTAGTTGAGGATTCAATCCCAGGATCTACAGGGTGGACGGAAATTACTCCCTTAAGCTGTCCTCTAACCTCCACTGCACACACTCTAATCTGCACATATGAATCAATCAATCTCTCTCTCTCTGTATCTCTCTCTCTCTCTCTCTCACACACACACACGTGCACACACACAAATTAATATGAGTGAATAAACAGATAAATAAATGTAATGAAGTCTTAGTACTAAAGCCTCCACTATAAATACCTAGTGGAAGCTCTGAGGTTTTGAATTGCAGTCATGTTCCTTTCCAGCCCCATTTCATCAGCGCAGTAGTGGGAGTTGGTATGTGCTGCTGTTCAGCGCAGCCATCAGAACTGGCTCTCTCCTTCCTAAGTCTCTTCTCCCTACAGCTTTATTGTGATTTTGGTAGTAACTGCTTTTAAGTTAGGAGCTCTATTCTTATGTAATAAGAATCTACATCTAAAATTTTACATCTAAAATCAACCTTGAAGACTTTCTATCTTGAAACTACAAGATACCTAACATGGTTGTAACTTGAGTTTTGTGACCATAGATAAGTTAAAATTCTCACGTCTTCTGTCTGTAAAAGAAAAAGCACAGTATATGCTAACCTTGTAAAATATTAGCCTGGATAATAGCAGGTTGACCAGAGGTTCTCTGTGCTCCCTGCACTTTGACAGTAAAAACATTTGGAAGAGGCATGAACAAAGGTGACAGCTGACTTGGCTAAAATGCTCTCACTTTCTCCTTTTTGTTTTAGAGGAAGTTAGTTCTTATGAGTGCAATTTAAACTTAAAGAGGATTGGTTCTTGAGAGTTTATAAATTCACACTTTTTAACCCATTTCATGAAGGAATAAGTTCAACTTTGATCTAAAGTTGAATTGTGAACAAAGTGTATTCTAGTATTGCTCACGTGTTATTTGGTCTTAACATGGTGTTTTGTAGCATTTATCACTGGCTTGTTGAACAACATTGGCACACACGTGGACCCTATTCTGCTGATCCACCGAATTAAGGAAGGAATGGAGATTCCCAATTTGAGAGATTCCTTGGTTAAAATTCTGCAAGATTATAACTTGCAGGTAAGTATTCTACCACAGATGAGCACCTGAGTGAGTGAGTTCATTCGTTTCTAGATAAGTATTTGTAAGCCATTTTGATGCCTGTTGGACTTTGCAAGTTGATATTTGGAAACCTATTCAAAGAGAGAGACTGAAAAACATCTCTGCTTCAGGAAGCATTTTTACTCCATATAAGTAGAGCACAGTACTGAAGAAGACATGAGAGTAAACTACAAAGACTGTTTGAACTGGCCACAAAAATTTTCTTAGAGAAAATAAATATTGTATGTAGTTAAAGTGTATCTTTAAACACTCGGAATAATTTTGCAGCCATTGAAGGAATCAGTTGTCTGAAACACACTTAAACACCGGATCTAATCAGCTTTTGTCTGATTGGCACAATAATGCTTCTTTATTAGCCCTTTAGTTCAAAATTTGTGATAAAAAAATAGAACCCATATTCTCATATAAATAATGAATATGCTGGTTACTAAATATTCTAACCTTTTTTCTTTTAAAGAATTGAATAGTGACTATGTTTCAGAATCCTGGTTGCTTCCTTAGTACTTGAAACTATTTAAAATACATTTACATGCAGACTATTCTTTCTGCAATCACTTGAAAGTGTTGTTGTTGTTGTTGTTATAATAGATGAGCTTGATTTCCTGGAAACAGTATACATTTTTCAGGTCCTAAGAAGAACATTATGGTGTAGATAAGTCAGATAAGATTGCTAGTCACTATGAAAGAAAGGTGCATGGCTGACTGCCTGCTGAACTCAGGGTGATGCGCCAAGAATCAACGAGAACAGGACAGATAACAGCTGGTACTCTGTATACTGTTATTTAACATCCTCATAGCTGTAGTGAAGGTCTTCAAAAGTGGGGTGGGGATAAAGATGGTCAGAGTTGAATTAGGTAAGAAGTTGAGAAGCTCAGGCCTTGTGGAATTAACCAAATGGACTCTAAGAAATGGCTGGTGCAGACCAGAGGGACTACAGAGGAAATGTCAGCACCTTGTGGTCCTCAGGGAACTGTGGTAGGACTGCAAGGCCAACTTGAACACAGAAGGTTTTTTCTGTAGACTGGGGTGAACAGTCCAGAACCTTCGCTTGGAAGCACTGTGTAGGTATAGGATTAGTTAAGAAGTATGTGTCAAGTTGAGGCAAAGAACTGAGGCCCAATCTTAGACTGTTAGTTATGCCAAAGCCTTTGGAGGGTTTCAGATAATCCTAGGGAAATTATTCAATCGAGGGAGAAAGAAAAAGGGAAGGAATAAGAATCTAGGAACTGACCAATAGGGAGGATCAGGAAACAGGGAAGTGGAACTGACCAATAGGGAGGATCAGGAAACAGAGAAGTGGAA
>JADRCC010558543.1:12661-76781 GCA_019843855.1 Hylomyscus alleni | reverse complement strand
AAAAAAAAATGAAGACAGCAAACAAACAAGGCTGTGCTGGGAAGAGTGTCCTCCAGTGTCATGATCTAATGGATGGCTAATGATAATTACTAGAAAGCAAACACACTGAATATCACAATATCAGTTATGGGGACAATCTTTCTGGAAAACTGAAGGTGGGGACCAAGAGTACTGCTCAAAGCATTTGATTAACCCAGAACCGGAAAACACTGGTTTTGTGGTTTCATCTTTGTCTGGCTGATGGAAAATCTAGACACAAAAAAAGAGACATGGGTTGTGATCTTGATCCCCAAAATTATTAGCAGAACTTTTCAACATTCTAAATCTTATGCTCACAAAGAGAGCATAAGGAAATGTGCTTAATGTGCCTAAGAGTCACAGGGGTGGGTGGAATTAGGAGCAATTTCAAGAGACCCATTCTCAAATGTGTAGATTTGTTGATTTGGGGTTGGGATTGGAGTCTTTGTGATTCACATCCCTGAAAAGATTCTCTCATGTATGAACATCATATGACACATCTGAAAATATGAAATTACACTAGGAAAAATGCCATCAAATATCTAACACTATTTTTAGGGGGACCAGGGAACCCCAAAGAACAAGGCATTTAGGACACAAGGTCAGATATTCAACATTGCTGGATCCAGGGAACACCCTGAGAGATCAAGCTCCTAGCCTCAGTAGTCCCAGAAGTCAGTTCAGAATCACAGCTTTGGAAATGGTACCCACTGATACACACGCCCTTTAGTTCCAGTGGTCTCAAAGGTCAGGGTGAGACTGAGATTTTGCTTTAGAGATCCAAGTGGTTACTCTCAGCCTGTGTTTCTAACCACAGTCTTAGCGAGTACCCAGAGTGCTCAGGCTTCCATGGGTCTGGTGTTTGGAAGTCCACTCCCAGTGGGTTCAAAGAATCTGAAGAATAACCGGTGTCTTGACTTCATATAGTTGCTTTGTAGTGTAGCATGCAATTCCTACCCCAAGTCCTCTTGACACATAGCGAGGATAGTATGACCTCATTGGCTCTCCATTTGATTATCCACATCAAGTTCTATGAGACCCCATAGCTGAACTTCATATGATGGTCTACCACTGTGTAACATTTGTTTCCCACTTGCTTGAACCTGATAACTGCTGGAAACTCTTTGCCATTTTATAGCACTTTGAAGCCATTATCTGCTAGCTGGCTGGGGTCATGATGCCACACATTCGATTTATGTTCCCAGCCTTGGGCTTTTTAGGAGGCCAATGCTGTCAGATAGGGGACAGGAGTGTGAATTCCACTATAAGTTGTTGGCCTATGTGACCAAATCTTCATTTACTTTAAGTCCCTATTCACATGTTAAAGTTCCCTCAGTTCTTTCAGAACAGGTGAGTAAGAAGAGCCCCTTCCACATTTTTAATTAAGCAAATGTTGACCTTCAAAACTCTAATTGCTCTTGACAGTGAACTTATTGCTTAATTAAAACAGGATGAGACATGAGACCTCGATTCTGAAAAAAAAGAAAAAGGGGGAGAGTTGTGGTTATTTCTGTGTTGTTATGAAAGTCGCTCTTTTGTCTGGAAGACTCGGGCTGAGTTGATCTTAGAATCTCATTGCATCCCGGGGAGGAAGGATCCAGCAAGCATCAACCTGGGCTGAGTCATTATGCTTGAGACAACTCAAGCTTAGGAAATTGTCAGGCAGAGAGAGGAAAATAGAACGAAGTCATTTTGCTGAGTTATGGCAGAAGAAGAAACAATAAGAAATTAAGAATGATGACATTTCTGCGAGCAACTGAATAGGAATAATTATTTTTCTCATTGAAAAACAAATACAAAATGATACCAATTTTCGTTCTTTATATGCTTTTTTTCCCTTGCCTTTTTAAGTGCCTCTGCATCTGCAGGGAAAAGGATCTGAGGGAGCCTTTCTCTTGACAAAATCATTGAGTGTTTTCAATGATAATGTATTTTTCTGAAAGACCAATGTGTTTTCTTTTCTTGCTGTCTTTTTTTTTTTTTTCAGGAAGAGGCTTGTAAAATAGAAATTAGGACAACAGGAAAAGCAAACGGAGGATCTAGAAGTTGGTAAAATGCTTGCCACAAAAGCATGAGGACTTGAGTTCAGTTTCCCAACATCCATGTCAAAGACTGGGCATGACAGCACAGGACTTGGAGGTAGAGATGGGAAGCTCCTTGGTGCTACCAGTCAGCCCACCTAGGTGACTCAAGGAGAGCCAGATTTAGTTAGGGACCTTGTCTCTAAAATTA
The DNA here is from genome assembly GCA_019843855.1 of Hylomyscus alleni. Classification (NCBI taxonomy): domain Eukaryota; kingdom Metazoa; phylum Chordata; class Mammalia; order Rodentia; family Muridae; genus Hylomyscus; species Hylomyscus alleni. Next base: position 74,531 of record JADRCC010558543.1, on the reverse strand, counting down.
AGGTAAACAGCCTTTGAGGAACATACCCAACATCTACCCTGTATTTGCATCTCTACACATGTGCACATGGGAAAGTGCACACATATACTCCCCCCAACACACACCCAACACTAAGGATTGCATTGTGGTTTAAGTGAGAAGTGTCCCCTATAGACTCACATCTTTGAACACTTGTTCCGTAGTTGTTGGTACTGTTTGGAGCAGTTATGGGACTTTGGGTATGTAGTGCCTTGCTGTGGGAAGTACTTTGTTGAGGAGGGAGGTGAAGCAGAAGTCTTTATAGTTTGGCTCCACTTCCTGTTTTTTTTTTTCCTCTTTACATCCTGTGTGTGGTACAATGTAATCTCTTTGCTTTTTGACTGCCAGACTGGCTCATGTTCCTGCAGCCATTCCTGGCTTTCTCACCATGATAGAGTGATGAACTGAATCCCATGGAAATGAAATGAATCTCTTCCCAATTTGTTTTCTATGTCATTGCATCACAGCCACAGGAAGGCAACTAATACCTATAGTTTCTGTAAACTCTTCCAATAATCTGGAAAGTGGTTAGATGTACACGTATCACTATGTCATCCAGGTAGATGCCTGCTTGACTTATCTAGGGAGCATCACTAAGTCCCAATTTGCTGATTTGTCAGCATTTTGTTTTACTCTCAGGGAGGTGAATGCTGTGAATGCTGTGTGGTAGCTTGTCCTTGGGTAGGCGGCTTAGAGAGCATTGAGCCAACCAGTTCATTTTACAAGACTGAAGCTAATAGTAGGAAGAGGCACAGTTAGAACAACAGGCAGGAGTAGGACCAGATCAGTCCAATCCTGCTGGCTCCTTACCAGAGACCAGGAGATCAGCCCAACCCTGCTGGCTCTTTACCAAGGAGATATGTTCCCAAATGCCTACAGTGGTTCCCTCCACAATAGGAAGAAAAAAACAAGGTCAAGTTGTTCCTGAAAGAGTAACACATATATTTAATGTGCCTTTACTTGTTGGTTTATAGTCTCTCATTTTAAAATATATTTACTTATTCTTCAGATAATGTCGGTGTCTCTTTGTGAAGCACATTATGGAAATTTAATGCACGCATACAATGTATAATGTTCAAATCAGAACAACAAGCCTTTTTGTTTAATCAGTAACACATCCTCTTAAGTTTGGGGGAATTTATACTCCTTAGTCCTTTTGAAACAGATCATAGATGATTTTATCCAATAACTACCCTAATATGCTAAGGAAGAAATGGAAGGGTTTTTGTTTTTGTTTTTTTTTCATGTATTCTAACTGGCTTTGCTGCCCCTTGCTGGACTTTCTATCTTGCCTCCTCCCTGATTCTGGTCTCTAATGGGAATGGCTGTAGCCTGGTTTTCCCCAAGGTAGACTTTAGTTTCCACAAAAGCTGGAGGACTGAAGCACAGAGGACTCTCTTGAACCTTGCTACAACGTCCTCATTTGGCTTCATTTCCCTTCCTCAGGATGCTCCTTTCCCACTTTCCCACTTCCTTTGCCTTGTAATGCTTTCCTGAGCTTAACAGGAGCCATTTGATTATCATTCTTGTACTCTGTGGGCAATGCCAAACAAAATCAGTCAAAGGCACAATCTGCTCGGGCTTCGGTCTGACAGATCAAGCCCCCTCTTTGCAGTCTGAGGGGATAACACCAGCATCTTCCCAGTGACGATCTTACCGGGCAGTTACAGCATATGTTCAGTGCTCTACGGCACAGAAACTACCCCACTTTGTGTCCCAGTGCTTGCTTTGGTATTCACATCGCTTATCAATCATGTTCTTTGCAATTTATAGATCCATTAACACCCTCTAGGCTTTAGCAGCTAAAACCTAAGGGGTCCTAAGGTGAGCTTTTGTTTCTCGCAGAAATAGTTTAAAACAAAAGGCAGCTCAAATCTGCAGTGTCAGGATTGGATTCCAGGTCTGTCAAACTTCTCATAAAGGAAATCAAAAATGTTCTACTGGATTTGACTATTTGTTTCAAGTTGAAAGGAATCTTATTACATAAAAATGATCTACTTGTTTGTGGTCTGAGTTTCTTCTAGTCTTTTTATAGCCTCTTCAAATATCATCAAATGCCTTTGGAGAGATAGCATGTAAATTTCTATTTTGCTTGTAATTTTTTTTTATCTATTCTCATAACCAGTGTACTCACAATATACAGAAACAAACTTTGTCCACCATTTTGATGAAGCTTCTCTGTGTGCAGCAGCAATGAGGATTAGGGAGGCTGACTGCCACCTCTTTGAAAATATAAGTGGCACAGTGTGCTTTGAGAAAGTTTGAAGAGCCCAAGGTACTGCAGTTGAACACTGGTCAAACTGCCAGCATTGGACTTGACTGAAATATTTTATATAAAGTTTTACTGGATTAGCTTTAGCCATTTCTGTCATTTTTTTCAAAGAAGTCTCTTTGAATTTGCTTGTTTGTTTTGTTTTGTTTTTCAGGACAGGGGTTCTATGACTTCTATGGACATACACCTGATATGTGAGCCCTGTGAAAGAGCTATTTGACCCAAAAGTGGGCATGACCCATAAGTTGAGAGTCATTAGCTTAAAGGGTAAGGATGACTATTACCAAGCCTTGGCTGTCCTGGAACTTGCTCTGTAGCCCAGGCTTGTCTCAAACTCAGATCCACCTGGCCCTACCTCCTGAGTGCTGGGATTAAAGGCATGCATTAGTACCACCTGGCCCAAAGAGAGCTTTTAAAATTCTCATTGCTTTCATTTTTTGATTGAGTCTTCCCACTGGGCATTCATATGGAAGTCAGAGACAACTTGTGAATGTTTGATTCTCCTCCTTTGTCATGTTGGTCCCAGAGATTGAACAAAGATCATCAGACTTAGAAGTAATCATCCTTACCCTTCAAGCTAGCGGTCCTCAACTTGTGGGTTATGACCCCGTTAGGGTCAAATGACTCTTTCACAGGGTCACATATCAGATATTTACATTACAATTCACAATAGTAGCAAAAGTAAAGTTATGAAGTAGCAATGAGAATATTTTTATGGTTGGGGATCACCACAGCCTGAAGAACTATATTAAAGAGATGCAGCATTAGGAAGGCTGAGAACCACTGCTCTAATTTATTTCCCAGGTCCTCGGAGAGTTCTTAGTAAGGCAATATTTGTCTGCTTAAGAAAGAGGTGACAGAGGGTTATTTCTATGCACACATATCGTGGTTTCAAGTTCCTCCTCACACACTGAACCATGTTGGGATGGTCAGCATCTGTTCTAACATTAAAGATGCTAGCACTCCTTTACTCAGCATTGGACATCAGGACAGAGGCTTCTCTGATGGGATAGGGTTTGCTCACGATGTCACATGACTCCAAGTCATGAAGGTCATGCCTCCTTTCATCCAGCCTTGTTCCACAGGAACCTCCCAAGATAACGCATCTTGGCAAAGGGGAATGATCTGTGTATTCAGGCAGTTAAGTGAGCATGAAGAAACATTCTCAGCATGTTCCACAGTTCAGGTCAAAGATAGAAGGAGAAATTGCAGGAGCTATCAGGCCACAGCTGCGAGAAGCTGTGGGCACCAGATGCAGAAGGTTCAGGAAGCGTGACTTTCAGAAACACTAAATGAAGCAGAAATAAATGTGTTTCATTTTTTACTGTTTTCATTAACACATGTGAATTGTGCATTTAGTGGGTTTCCTTCTGACATCTCTATACACAGGCACATGTGTGTAGCTTGTGGCCAGCCACCCATTTCCCCCCTTGCTCACCCTGCTCATACTCCTGCCTCATACATCCCCAGGGATAGGGGAAATTCCTGCCTTGGGTATATGGTTGAAGTCCAAGTGGCCATGAAACAAAGTGGTGGCTGGATCTATATTGAATATCTATTCCCTCAAAACAGTTCAGAGCTTAGGAAATTGATCCCATTTCAAGGCACAGTAAATTGTCCACAGGCTATCAGCATTATTTGGTGAGTCCCTAATTATCACTATTCCAAATACAGGTAAACATTTTTCATACAGTTTCTATCTGTAAGAGAAAATATATCACCCATCTTTTCACGGCTGGCTCTTTTAGTAATGATAATCAAGTGAATTTCATCCATTTTCCTGCAAATGACAAGATTTCAATTTTTGTCGTGGCTGAATAATATACTTCATCTGAGTACATGACATTTTCTTGATTTTGTTATCTGTTGATAGGCACCCAAAATGGTTCTATAGCTAACTTGGCTGTTACAAATAGCACTCTGATATACATGATTATACAAGGACCTCTGTTGTGATCCAACTTTGTTCCCTTCATATATCCATATAGGAAGGGTGTATCTGGATCACAGAGCAGTTCTATTTCTAGGTTTGTGACTAAACTAAGTTATCTTCCCTTCAATGTTGTGCTTATTCTTCAGCATCTCTGCTAGTATTTGTTATTGTTTATTTCCTTGATGTCAGCTACAATGCTAAGAGTTAATTGTCAATGTGGCAGAATTTGGAATCACTTGATAGGGTTCTGGGCATAGTTGTGGAAGATCACCTTGACTGAGTTAACTAAGATGGGAAAATCCACCCTGATTCTGTACCACTATCCCCTGACTGGATGTGAATTGGGCACAAATGGAGTAATCAAGCGGGTACTCATTGCAACTGTGTTCTGTTCCTGATTGTGGATACCATGTGACCAGCTGTGCCAGATTCCTGCTACTTTTAAGTTTCCAACCACAATGGATTGTATCTTGAACCATGAAGCAGAGTAACATTGCCTTCTTCTGGTGTTTTCTTCGTGTCATTTCATAATTAGTAACAGAAGAGTAACTAAGACATTAGCTGTTCTGCCTGGAGTGAGATAGAACTTCAGTGTAGCTTTGACTTGGATTTCATTGGTAAAATTGTACTTATTGCTCATATGTACCTCTTCTTTTGAAAAATGACTATTGAGTCCATCTTCCCATTTATTGACTGTAGTGGTTTATATGAAAATAGCCTTCATAGACTCTTGTTTGATCATGGGGTCTCCAAATGACGGTTATTTGGGGGAGGATTAGGAAGTGTGGCCTTACTGAAGGAAGTGTATCAATTCAGACAGGTTTTGAGGTTTCAAAAGCTATGTGCCACTCTCAGTGTGTTCTTTCTGCCTTCTGCTTATAGAACAAGAGCAAAACTCTCCACTGAGCCTTTATTCTGCCATCATAAACTCTAATGTTCTGAAACCACAAGTCAAATTAAATGCTTTATGTTATTGGTTGTCTGAGTTTTAATGTTTTGTCACAACAATAAAAATAGCTCAGACATTGACTGAATTAATTTTGTGTGTTTTTGTTTTTTGGTGTTTTGTTTTGTTTTGTTTTGTTTTGATTCTTTATATATTCTGGATACTAGTCCTCTGTCAGATGAATGACTGGCAGATATTTTCACTCATTCTGTAGGCTATCACTTTACTTCCTATTGCTTTTCTTATTCTTTTTCATTGCCTACTCATTGCTTATCCATTTGCTGTGTAGAACTATTTTAACCTTATGTAATTTCATTTATCCAAGCTACATTACTTCTGGTTTTAGACCCAGAGGAATGAAGCTTAGTGTATAAGAGAGGTAGCTATGCACCAATGCTTACTAGGGTGCTATTTACAGTGGCAAAGTTACTGAACCAGTGACTATGGTAATGTAAACATGTTGTCTGTGCACAATGGAGTTACACAGAAGAACTAAATTACATTATTGACAAACAAGGAAGGTATCAGAAATCATCATGTTAGGCAATATAAGAAAGTTGGAAGACAAGAACTGTATTTTGGTCCTCTTAGATGCAGAATCTTGAAGAAAAGAATATGGAAGATGGAAGGAGAAGTAACTGAAGAAGAGGAGGAAGGGTTGGAATAAGAGAGGGTCATGGGGTGGACATGATCAAAAGACATTATGTATATGTATGAGAACATCTAAATAAATCTATGTCCAATTAGCATATGCTAATTAAAATGTTAAAAATAATAAAGTAACGTAAGGCATGCAAATCAACAAATATATAATATTTCTCTTGGAATGGCCAACCAATAACCAGCCCAATTTGAGTCTCATCCCCTGGTCAAGCATCAATCCCTAACACTGTATATAAACTGATCATACTCTGTTATGTTTGCAGTTAGGTCCTTAAGGAGGCTCTACCCAGCAGCTGACTCAGACAGATATGGACACCTACAGCCAAACAGTTGATAAAGACTGGGGACTCTTATGGAAGAATAGAAGGAAGGATTGCCGGCCCTGAAGGGGATAGAAACTCCACAGGAAGACCAACAGAGTTAACTAATCTGGACCCTTGTGGCTCTCAGAGTCTGAACCTCCAATCAAAGGAATACAGGACTGAACCTAGGCTTCTCTGCTCATATTTAGCAGATGAGCAGTTTGGTCTTCATGTGGGTCCCAAATAACTGGAATGTGAAATATGTTCTAACTGGGTTGCCTTGTCTGACCTCAGTGGGAGAAGAAACACTTAGCTTCACAGAGACTTGAAGTGCCTTGGGGACCCCCATCCTCTCTGAGGAGAAGGAGATGAGGGGAGGATTGTGGGAAGGGGTGACTAGGAGGGAGGTGGTGATCAGGATGTAAAGTGAATAAGTAAAAAATTAATAAAATAAGAAAATCAATAACCCTTGTGCAAATATGCCCTCTTCTAGTAAATATAATACAATAAGATTATGTGATTGGTAAGTATGAAATGTTATTGTCAACTAATTTTTACAAGACAGACAGCGTGTCATTTGAAAATTATCTTAAATTGGTTACTGGATGAGACAGGTACGTTCATTTGAATTCCTAGGAAAGACAGCACCAAGATGAAGCATATATTTCACTAAAAATTTACTTGGAAAAATGTTCATGCAAGCAGAGATAAGGAGGGAGCTGGGCTACAGAAATCAGGTGCAATAAACCCTAGTGAAAGAAAGATGGGAAGTCACTTAGGATCATTTAATACTAGTTAGCTGTAGACAGCTTGGCAAAATCACCAGGTATTCTCAGAAGGCTCAAAGCAGTGCTTATCTTCCAGGACAGCTCCGTCTTAGAGTCCTCTCTGAATGTAGCCCTTGGCTAGCAGTCAGAAAGGGCATAGTTTCCACACAGATATATAGCTAGATTCCAAGGCACATAAGCTAGGGCACACGAATGGGAGCTGGAGTACCTCTGGCATCAGATGGTCAGTACAGCATACTTACATGACAAGTGCACATAAAAATGCTCCAGATCCTGCTTTAGAGACACGAAGGTATTGTGTTGCCATGTCACAGAAACAGAGATGCAACTTGCTCACTATTTTCTGACATGGATGGAGGGGGCCTGGGAGGGAGTTATCTTTCTAGTTTCTGAAAGAGAAGTTTTCTTAAACTTGAGCTTGCTTTTCAACTTTTAGAATGGCCTTTTAAAAATTGTTTTATATCCTAGAGGTCAGAGTGGGGCCTGAGAACTGGATACTGACAAAACAAACTTTGAGAATCTATACTTCTGTTGCCTTTCAACTGTCCCCCATACCACCCCCTGCCCTGTGTGTGTGTCTGTGTGTCTGTGTCTGTGTCTCTGGGTGCCTGTGTGTGTATCTGTGTATGTCTCTGTGTGTGTGTCTCTGTGTGTGTGTGATTAGAAGATAGCAAGTCAAGGAAGAGTGAGAAAAATACCTTCCTTATCTTATAATCTCCTCCCAGTACTCCAAACACTAATCCTGAATTGTGTTAGGAACATAATAAATAGATTAAAAAATTCAATTTGTTTTACTCTGAGAAAAAATTGATGAAATATTCAACATGGTGAAAATGGGTCTGTATTTCCAAAGAATGAACAAACACTGGAATCATTTCACTTTCTTGTCAGAAATGATCTCTGTGGAAGAGAACGAGAAGTTGCCTTTATCTGTTTCCCTTAGCTCTGTGGTACTGAAAATCTCCTCCATTTCAGTCACATCTCTCATCAACACCAGAGAATGCAGGAGAGCAGGGATTAAGTGTCAGATTTAGTGAGGGAGGGTCCTCTTTTGGAGGTTCTGTGATTTTAAATCTGTTCTCATTGCTTGGATGTGGGGAACAAGCACAAAGGGAATGTGCTGGCTGCTAGGTTTCACATCTTATTGTTACTCCGAGAGAACTCACCACTTTCAAACAAGCTATTGCATTTGTTTCTGTGTGTAGTCAGAGAAGTCAAGAAGCCTCAAGAGATCTCATCTTGGCTTCACACTTGGGAAACAACATGAGAGTCCAATCTGTAGTAACTACGAGTAACCATGCTAGCGTGGTGGACCTGGTGCTGGGCCAAAAGCTGTGGATGTGCATTTCACTTCACACTCACACTCACAAGAATCATATAACATTGTCATTTTTGTTAGTTGTAGTTCATGGGGAAAGAAAAAAAAACTGAGGAGATGAAATAGCATGGCTGATTTTTGTGATTGTATTCGAACAATGAATTGAGTGTTGGCCTGTTTGACCAAGATTTCTTTATTGTCAAAACCCAAGTCTCTCAAATACTAGGTACCAGGCTGTGTAGCTGAGTTGCTTAACCCACCTGCTACCTGCAACAAAGAGCAAAGGAAATTGAAAGTAGGCAAATAAAGCCCCCAGTGAGTTAACAATGGAACCAAAGCTGGAAAGTGTGTTTATGAGCATGTGACTGTGAAGGTTGTTCAGAGGACAGAAGAATGCATGTGATTCTCCTGGAGCTAGAGTCACAGGCAATGATAAGGTGCCCAGCATAGGAGTTGGAAACCCAACTTGAGTCCTCTGCAAGATCAGTCTGTGCTCTTAACTGCTGAGTCATCTCTCCAGTTCCCCGTGTATTTTTACTTAAACATCATTATTTTATGTTCTCTGTATTGTTTTTGATGATAGAAGAGTCTCTTCTGGCCAACCCTCTCTCTACTCAGTGATAGCTGATTGGATTCCACCCTTGCTTTCTTATTCTACCAGTCTATCAATATCATTCCTCTTGGACATTAGATCTGATACTGCACAGAACAAGAGTTAAGACCTACAGATCCATCTTTCTTATCTTACTGTTAAGGCAGAAGTGTCATAAGAGTAATAGATGATAATGATTCATCATCAATTTAAATAATTATTAAGAAATTTCTCAGATGAGTGACCAGGACTGCTATCACATGTCCTTTAGACACTGGCTACAATGGAACATGCAGTAGTTATGTTGGCTAGTTTTTATGTCATCTTAACACAGGCCACAGTTATTTGGGATTTGCTTGTGGGAAAGTACATAGAACATTTTCTTGATGAATAATTAATGTGGGTAAGCCCATTGCAAGAAGAGTGCTGCCATGCTGTCAACTCTGAGTGGGTTGTTCTGGATGGTACAAGAAACCAGGATGAATAGCAGCCCTCTGAGAAGCTTTACCCAGCAGTTGACTGAGACAGATGCAGATACCCTCAGACAAACGTTGGTTAGAGTTTGCGAACCCCTATAGAAGAGTTAGGGGAAAGATTGAAGACCCTCGTGGAGATGCCAACCTCACAGGAAGATCAACAGTGTCAACTAACCCAGACCCCTGAGAGCTCCTAAAGACTGAGTCACCAATCAAAACATATATCTGGGCTGGTCAAGGCCCCATTCACATATGTAGCAGAGGGCTACCATGTCTGGACTCAACGGGAGATGATTTTCATAACATTTGATGCACCAGGTGGAGCGATATGGGATGGAATGCTCTCTCAGAGGTGAAATAGAGGGGTATGAGGAAGAAAACCTTGGAGGGGGCAACATCTGGGATGTAAATAAATGGGTAATTAATTTAAAAACAAAGAAATCAGCTGAGCAAACAATGAGGAAGCAACCCAACAAGCAGCATTTCTCCACAGGCTCCACATCAGTTTTTGCTTCTAGGTTCCTTCCCTGACTATTCTTAGTGGTAGATGGTAATATGTACGGAATTATATACTGAAGAAAGCCCTTTATTCCCATAAGCTGATTTTGGTCATGGTATTTTATTGCAACAATAGAAGAAACCCTAACTAAGATAGTAGTCTTAGATTACCCGAATCAAATCTGAACAATTTTTTTTTACTGCCACTCCTTCAAAGCCAAGTAAAGTATCGATGGATGACAATGCTGTAGCCCATTTGAAACACTGTAGCATTATTTTTATAGTATTCTGCATATTAGGATGCTTCTCCCTATTCTGAGCTTTCACAGGCCTTGTGTATGGCTTCACAACTCCTGTGAGTTCACAAATGTTGCTGTCCTGGTGTGTCTGGAAAACACTCTTTTCTTGTAGCCATCCAACATCTGGTTCTTAAAACCTCCCCTCCCCCAATTTTCCCCAATAATCACTGGGAACTGGGGGGGTATAATAATATATTTATTTGGAGGAGCACATGCTACCTGTGTGGAGGTCAAAGGACAATGGTCAGGAGTTGATTTCTCTTTGTTTTGGATATGAAGGACATAGATATCAAAGTCAACTCATCAGTCTTGGTGGCAAGTGTCCTAACACGCTGACCCATCTCTTAGCTTTCATTTTTTTACTCTGTAGAGTTATGATTTTAGGCTGATATAGTCACTGCAGGTTTTTTTTCCTGACTATTAGGGTTTGTGAAATGATTTTGTAAACTCTGTGAGAATTAGTCTTGAGCACGGTATTAACCACCATTGATTGCATCAGCAAGTGGATGCTGTCCGTGGTGCTGATAATATGCCTTGATGCTGAAACCCATTGACTTTAAATAGAAGTAAGGTGTTCTAACTCATCTTACAGAAAAATTGTAACATCGCACATAAGATGAGACAAGGAAAAGGGTTATGTAGACTGACAAGCAAATCAAGTAAAAGCATTATCTACTCTGTCCTGCAGAGGAACAGCCACTGATTCGCACTGATCTCTTCATGAAGAGAACAGAAAACACAGCTTTCACCTTGGACGTGGGTTCTGAGACTGGAGTTTAGATGATAGTTGATATATACACTGCCTAGTTACATATAAAACAGACAAAGTAGGAAACTGTATGCTATCTGCCATGGAACACAAAACACTAAAAGAAAGGAACACAGTTTTGACAGATAAACCACAGAAAAACTGTCTATAGATAAGTACTTACTTGAAACAAAATTTTATGAAGTGTCAATGAAAATTAGACAAGGCTAGTTTAAGATATCATAATTATTTTACCTGGACATTTTCTGTAGAAGTCTGACAAGAAAGAACAAATCTCTAACTGTGATGCTTTTTACCATTTTTCACTTTATCTTGTTACTAATTATTTATAAAATGCTAGTTAGTAATGCAGTTGAAATCTCCTTTTATACTAATTAGTCACAGGATGTACTCTTACAAAACAGACTAGATATTTATTCTTTTGTCTGATTCTAATTCCAATTATACCTATTTTGCATCATATTTTGGTTGTCATTTCATTTCTTTTCTTTTTAACTTTTATCTGAAATTACTCTTCCCCATATGCATTTTATGATCCTATACAATAACCCATGTAACTCACTTTCCAATTCCAAAATTTCTAAAAGCAACTTATGCAATTGTTTTAGGTAATAAATAAAGGTTGTCATTCAGCAATTAAGGGAAAACAAAGTTTCCATAAATTTAACATAAAAATCACACTTTAAGATTATAAGGTTTAACATGTAAGTTCAAATACAACATACCTTATAGGAAATAGGAATTACAAGCTTTTGATTTCTAAAAGGTGACTTAATTTTTAGGCTTAAAGTAATATTCTTCAAAAGAACTGCCCCATATTTTCTCCTAGAGCTTCAAACTTTCTACACTCAACTAGAGTGAATGCTTCTTCTGCTGTCTAATTCATATTCCAATTCTGTTGTCTATTTTACATCATATTTTGGTTGTCATTTTTTGAAAAATATTGTCTTATTTGTTTTTTTAAGTAGTATTAACTGTGTATTAAACAGTGGCAATTATATAGAAAGCTTCTCCTGCATTTAAAATAAGATTTGTGTGTGTGTGTGTGTGTGTGTGTGTGTGTGTGTGTGTGTGTGTGTGTATGTTTATGAGTGCAGTGCACATGGAGGCCAGAAGAGGTCACTAGAGCTCCTAAAGCTGGAGTAACAGTCATTTGGAGCCACAGACATGGATGCTGGGAAATGAAATCAGGTCTTCTTCAAGATCAGTATGTGCTCTTAACTATTAATTCATTTCCTCCACATCTTCTTCTGCTTTTTATGTGTTTGTACAAGCTCATGTACCTGTATGTACTAGTATGGCAATTTAGACTTATATAAGAAAATTAAGCCCTAATTGTATTATAATAAACAAACCATGTTCTTGTATATCCTGACTCATTCTTCACTGCCTTGTATCACTTAGAGTAATCAAGATAAAGAAAATCTGATTAAACTTGAACATATCTTAGTGCAATTTTTTTTATTATTGATATACTTGCGATGAATATAGCCTTGAATATTGGCATGAGGTGGATAATGAGGAAGGAGCCAAAAGGCAAGTTGTTTTCTGCTGTCATGCCCATACGCCAACAGGGTGGGGAGTGGGTGATCTGGGCCTGGCAGCTAGGAGGCAACATGCTCAGTACCACTGTTCTCATCAGACACTTGGCTGTGAGCCTTTGGATGTCACTTGCTTTCCTCCTACTGAAAGATGTCAGCTGAGGAGAGCCTGTTCTTCATAAGGAGAAGAAAGAGGCAACAGAGGGAGAGATGATGCTTCTGGAAGTGCCACCGTCCTACTTCAGTTTCTCTCCCTGCTGTGGCTTCAAGGCATGCAGTCACCCAGCCAGGCTGATGTCATTTGGGGGACACAGCACTCCATGCCAACTCTCCTTCCAAAGGAGCATTGACTTCAAGGAGAGTGACAGAATTCCCATGGGCTCTGCAGTATTGTGGACCAAATCACTTCTGCATTCCCCACCCCTTGATTACTTTTTTATGTCTTTTTTTATGTTACTTTTTATGCCTTGTTAGATTGTTTTGATTGTAGGATTGTGTATGGGTGTATGTGTATATGTATGTGTATATGTATATGTCTTTGTACCTATAGGTGAATGTTCATGTGTATGCATGTGTATGTATGCATCTGACATATATGTATGCATGTTTTTGTGTGTGTGTGTGTGCATGCCTCTGTGTGTATATGTGCATATGTGTGTTTGCATGCTTTTGTGTGTGCTTTTGTAGACAAGTATACATGTTTCTTTATGCGTGCATGCACTTGTGTTGGTGGCTGACCCGGGGAGCTTTATCAGAGTAAGTTAAAGCCTGGAGGGCGAGCATCAATGGGGATTTAAAGCTAGGACTACATTCACCTCCTAGCATATTTATGCAGTCCATTACCATTTACAAAAATCCTCTCACATCACTCTCTATACTTGGATCCTCACTAGATTAGATTACTAAGGCAGGACTAATTACCTCCCATCTTTATAACAAGGCAGCAGACAAGTGAGGGTACACTCCATGGCTTGGGTGCCATAGCTGTTAGGCAGCACAACCAGTCATCAGAGAACTCTTACCTACAAACACAGTGTCCATGCCCTAATCCCAGATTTCCTGACTGATACTGCTTCCATTTATCTTAACTTTATATTTTGAATGCGCCAAATAGCTGTGACATCTGGCTTACATTGGAATGAAAAGAAAATGTTCTCATGGAGTTGTGCTAACAATACTGCTGGCATTCAGATTGTCATCCCAGATGATCTCTTTTGAATTGCAGAGTTAGTATTGAAGAAAAACAGGCATGACTGAGTTCTGGTGACAATTAATTTAATGTCCACGATAGTTCACTTCTCACAATAAAGAATGGTCTTGTTAGCATACCAAATATACATTCAACCTTGAAAAGTTGCTTCAAACCTTTTACATTTATTATTTTTTTGTGTGCATGTATGACTATGTGTACCTTGGAATGTATGCTTGTAGGCATACACATGCCATGACTCATGTGTAGAGGTCAGAGGACAGCCTTGAGTGTCCATACTCATCTACTACCTTCCTTAGGCAGGGTCTCTCTATTGCTGTCCACTGCTGCCTTGTGCAGGGGCTTCTCCTGCCTTTCCCCCAATGCCCATTAGAGGTACTAAAGTTATAGGCTGTTCTACCACATTTTTTTATGTAGGTCCTGGGGTCTGAACAAAGGTCAAATAGTTTTGAGTAGCCAAGGTTTTGCCTCCTGAAGAATCTCCCCAGCCCCCGGAAACTTCTTTGATGTTGTTGTTATTTATCTTCCTCTATTTTGACTTCCTCCCTGGATTTTTTTCCAGTTCTACTTTTTCTCCATAGTCTACACTATGAGTCTGATTCCCAGCACTTGGTATTTACTACTCTAGACTTAATTAAACGATGGCGCATTACAACTAGTTTGAGAATAGAGACATTAAGCCCTTTTGTCAGACATAAAAACTGAGGTTCACTAAGTACCAGACTCACCCCAGTGTGGATCTCCCACCTATATGAGGCCTCCACACGGGAGTTGACATATGGAAGATGGATTCTAGCTATATGTCTTTGATTGATTTCTTCTGTATCAGCTGAAGAGGTATTCCATGTAGTGTGTTCACTTCAGAGATTATCATGTTTTCCTAAACAGGTGGTGAGGTGGTCAGTGGGTGTTTGGAATATTTGGAATTCCACCACTGACTAAACATTTCTAGTTATTTTTTCCTTTGTTTCCAGGTGATGTCTTAAGAGGAAAAACATGATGAATGGGAGAAGATTTTACAGTGTGTGTGTGTGTGTGTGTGTGTGTGTGTGTGTGTGCAGAGAGAGAGAGAGAGAGAGAGAGAGAGAGAGAGAGAGAGGTGTTTGTCTCTTTATATTTTAATATTAGTGACTTAATACATTCAAGGTATGAATTTTACCAGTCCGTTATCATTTATTCTTCAGAAAAAAAATTCCCAGTGATGCATAATGTAATCAGAAGAGGAAATTACTTATGTAGATGGAATAATTGATTACCTACACAGATAGAAGTGATGTGTTTTGAGACCATGAAGGTTAAAACAGAATTTTGCTTGTTTATTTTGGTATCAAAACAAAATAACAATAATAAAAATCCCACGGCTTTTCTACAGTACTCTTTTGCCTCAGGCAAGATATTTTCAAGGAGTCTTAACAAGCTGAGTTACACTTGCAATGTGAAGCAACCATGGAGAGCACAGCCGGTCTGATAGGAAGACATGGGTTTGCCCTGTCACCTGCGCAGGTACTTCCCTGCTCCTCAGCAGCCCCCAAGGACCAGGATCTTCCGCATGCTCCTTTATGCCTCTGCTAGGATAAATTCAGAGCCACAAAATTCAAGCCTACTAAGCAGGAAGAAATAGAAAGGACACTTTTCATAATGGAGCCCAAACCACAGAAGCACTGAACACTGTCTCTGAAGCCCGGAGCAATTACTTCTGCAAACAATTCCACCCACCCCTTCCTTGGGGCAGGCCTCAGTCAGTGTTGGGGGAAATGAGTCAGAAAGAAGTCTTTGACTTTTCCAGGATCTGTCACTGTTCCATTTACCCTTTTTGGACATAAGCAGCTCATGTTTCCTTGGAGGCAGAGTGCAATGAGCTCTGCCCATTTTGACCATCTTGGGCAAGTACAATCAAATATGAAGTCTTTTCCAGAAATGAACACGTAACTCTGCTCATGCTGGAGAGGGACTGAGTTGGGTTTCAGGTGGAAGGTATTTTAAACCTTTGGTTATTCTCAAGGAAGACAGTGTGGCAATAGAAAGAATTTGGTGCTAGGAATCTGGACACTTCAGTTGAGTAAGTATTGAATTTCTTGGTGGCTGCTAATGGACACAGTTCATTTCCTAGATCATAAACATCAAAGTCTGGCTGTGATTTCTTATTCTGAGTGCTCACCTCCCTTCTGTGGATAATAATAGTTAATTATAATGATTTAATAATTCACCCAATGTCTTATGAGATGTAAAACATTCTATGCTTCAGGAAAGCTCCTAAAGCTCAGGAAGTAAACAACTCAATAGTACCAGGAAGTCCCTAAAACTGATCAGATTCACTAGACCTTCATGGCTCAAGTATATATGTGTAGTAAGGACTTCTGAGAAACACTTTCAGATAAGCTGAACCACCTAAAGAATCAGAGGTCAGCTGAGCTGCCTGGAAGATGCTCAGGCCACGTGAGATGCTGGAAAGGACGCTCTGCAACCTGTCAAGCTGCCTGTAGGCTGTTTAATGTATTCCTGGTTTCCAGCATTCATGAGCTTTTACCCACACAATAGTGGGCTTTGGTGATACAGTGGTCTCTGAGCAATTTCTGCTCCTGTAAGCAACCCTTCACCCATATTCCTATAAGTAATTCCAATAAATCATTGGTTCAACAAATTGGAATTTGGTAATATCGGAATATTGATCAATTATTGCCTATTTGTGGGGAGTAGACATTTGTTCATACAGTCCCAGGAACAGTGTCACACAACAGTAAAATATAGAGGTGAGTCCAAGCAGATTCTTTGTTAAGAAACAGATAAAGAGAAGTGGCAGGTGACTCGTGGGATTTTACTTTATTACTCAGCCCATGAGAAAAGGAATGGGGGGACCTGTCTATAAAATCTGTTTTGTATTGCTGCAGCACATCCTGTGGTTCCTAATCTAATCTGTTGGCTATAGCCAACTTTGCAAAGTCATAAAATAAATTGATCTTGCTACTGAGTGTCCAGTGATCTTATTATGAAGAGTGTACAATCTTATTATGGAGTGTGTGTGTGAGTGTGTGTGTGTGTGTGTGTGTGTGTGTGTGTGTATGCATGTGCGTGTATGTGTGCTTCTTCATTCCTAGTGAATCACAGGCCAAATCACTTCCTCTGTCACCAAGAATAATTATTCAGTCTTTCAAAGTAAGCTGTATGGTCTCTGGTTCCATTTGGAAACACCAGTGTTGCTTTGAAAGAATCCCTTAGATCTCCACCTTTGGGTGAGTAGGCCAATCCAGGATAATCCCTCTGCATGTCGTAAACATGGCACTGAAATTCTTGAAGATGAAGGGAACATCAAAAAGAGGTGGATGGAGTTTCTAGAGATAGGAATCACATCTAAGGCAGGCTTTGGAAAACATTATAACTGAACAAAAGCCACAGAAGAAAGCAAAGAAAGGGGGTGAAAGTCAGAGCTCAAGGTAGTGTTGTTATAGGCATCATGGAAAAGCTGAGGCAGAGAATTCTGAATTCAAGGACAGCCTGGACTACATTTGTTTCAAAACAAAACTAAACCACACGCGCACACACACACACACACACACACACACACACACACACACACACACACACACACACACACTTACTATACAAACATGGTTTTGTCTCTACAGAAGTTAAAATTCTGAAATGTTGCCTAGGAGAAAAAGGTTTCTC
The DNA here is from genome assembly GCA_019843855.1 of Hylomyscus alleni. Classification (NCBI taxonomy): domain Eukaryota; kingdom Metazoa; phylum Chordata; class Mammalia; order Rodentia; family Muridae; genus Hylomyscus; species Hylomyscus alleni. The sequence goes on along the minus strand of JADRCC010558543.1, from coordinate 57,240 downwards.
AGCTTGAATTCTTAGAAATGATTCACTCTACAGCTGCTTGTGCTTATAAACTTCCCCAATTAGGGGAGGAAGAAAGAGAGGAAATAGCTTGAAAGAGGAGAAGGGAGAGATGCGGTGGAGTCCAAACTTCTTACAGAGCCAAAATGGTCTGGCTGCTGTGTAATTGGCTGACTAAGCCAAGAGGAGGTGCAGACAATAGCTCTGATGGGGAGGATCACAGCTGCACAGCATCCCTGAAGCCCTGATAACCACACCAGGGAAGTGGCCCCTTCTGGAGCATCCCTTGAAAGCTTCTGGTCCCTTCTAGGGACCTCCTATGAGTTGCTGCCTAAAAGAGAACTGGGCTCAGTATGTATGAAAAAAAAAATCTATGCCTTAGGATGGCTGGAATTCAATGACTAATTTCCTAACAAGTTATTAAGCCATGTTCAATATAGCCAAAAATATTATTTTAACATCTAAGTATCCAGACAGAGCTCTGAGCAGAATATTTTCAGAGGGTTTTTCTAATAAAGTTTGACATTGTGATTTGTCCATAGATTGTTACTGCTTCCTCTACAAAATTGAAAAAAAAAAAAATAACAACAGAAACATCTCTAAGGCTATTGAGAAGTCTGTATTATGTGGATTGATTTATAATAGACCAAACCACACACAATAAACCAGTAATTGAATCTAGCACACTTTGAGTATCTGTTTTCACTCTGCCTCCCGGCTGAGCACATGATGTGGCCTTAAAGTTTTAAATAAATGATAAAATGCTTAAAGTGGCCTAATCTAATAACTGGGCAGTAATAGGAACAAGCTCACCTCTCTGGCACTTGGTACTCACTGTAGAGAGGAGAATGTATCTTTGTGAATAATAATGTTTGGGGTCAACATCACAGCTATCACCAGGCAAATAGTTTTTGACATAGAAGTTACTCTCCAAATACCAGAAACCAGAAAGTCTTGTTGTGGCTCCTGCTCTGCCTATCGTGAGCCCTGTGAACTTACCCAGATTCTCACTCTCTGGGCCTTGGTTTTTTTCATTTAAAACATTGAACTAAAAGATTAAATGAATTTCAGTCACTATTAAACCAGATTGATCAAAGCCATCTATACTATTATCTGGCTTAGCCGAAACACTCCTGAATGTGAGCCAAGGACTTTCAATGAACATCTCACCCAGCTGCTCACACATGTGTGTTTGTACTAGAACTCACCACAATGGTTAAGTTATGGAACCAGCCTAGGTGTCCATCAGCAAAAGAGTGGATAATGAGAATGGGGGCTGAATCCATATTGGAGTCTCATTCAGCCACATGGAAGAAAAGAATTATGCTATTTTTCAGGATGAGTGAAAACAATTGGAAGTCATCATATTACATAATATAATCTAGATGCAGAAAGACAAATGTCATGTCTTCTCATTTCGGAATCCTTGATTTTGGGTACACACACAAGCACACACAGGTGCACACTTGCACTTGTAGTCTGATGTGAAACACAAGTGAGTCTGTGGGACAAATTGGAATTAGGGAGGAGTCCACGGGGATCTGGGGGATGATTGTGGTCCAGGTAGATGCACTTGAATGAAAACACTAGGTAGGAACTCTGTCACTGTGGTCAATGCTGAGAGAGAGTATATTAACATTTAAGCTGCTTTGTGAATAGCCACACTAATTTTTAAAAGTCAGCATACCATGCAATGCGCTTCAATAGGGTCTTTCGTTCACCTCCCCCACCATGGTTTCATACCTCTTTTTGCACCACTCCCATATATACATACATATACAAATCAAAGCTCAGGCTGAGCACATAAGAAAGCTCAGTAGTTGTCTTTCAACACAGGCTCACTTTAAACACATAATTTCCAGCTCTATCCATTTCTCTGACATGGTCCTGATTTAATCCTTCTGTATAGTGGAACAAAATCCCGTTGTGAATATGTACCACTTTTTCTTTTTGTATTTTTGAGATAGGACCTCTCTATGTAACTTGCTCCGTCCATCAGACTGCCCTGAAACTCACAGAGATCCACCTGCCTCTACCATCTGGATCCTCTCTTCTTCTTCTCCTCCCCCTCTTTTGGCTCCTCCTCCCTCTCTTCCTCCTCCTCCTTCACCATCTTCCTTCTCCTTTTCTCAATCCCATTCACCTGTAGCAATAGATCTCAGCAGCAACAGAGAAGAATCTCTGGTGTTTGTGTGTGTGTGTGCGCGCGCTTATGTTTGTGTGCATATGGATGCAGAATTAAATGCAAATTTTCTTGGCCTGTCATGTAATATAACAGAGCAAATAATGTTAGAAAGATGACAAAGCAAATAGGATCACTTGCGACTATTTAACAGCCGGTAGTGACAATAGGATTGAACCCTTGAATTTTTTCTGAGCAAAACCTCAGCAGGTGCCTGCACAGCATTAATCTGTGCATGCAAATGCTAGCACTATAGAACATTCTGGAAAAAAAAATCTTAGGAAGAAGCTCTCACATAATCAGTGAGCTTGGAAAATACCGGAGTATGTGTTTCTTTCCGAATGAATAGGCACAAATATAACTGGTTAAAAAAAAAATAGATGGCTAGGCCTTTGTTGTAATCATCCCACATTTGTATTCATGAAGCAAAGCTTCATGCTCTTTCATCTCAAAATTGAGCTTTCTGTGGAAGAAGAGAGGGATCCAGCAGGCTGCTGTGCAGTGTGTAGTTTGTATCATGAGGTGTGCTCATTCTCTTCCAGACAGCAATCTTAATGTTTCATATTTTGAAAGATGCTGCAAAGAACAAAATGAGACAGAGTTTGGAATATCAGGTGAACAAAAACATTGGACTTTTGTAAGGGACAGAAGTTTAAGGTTTTATATATAGATAGGATAAATGAAAAGGATGCTTGTCAACTCAGCAGGCTTACCTACTGCTCCATTAAACTGATTTATTCACTGCATTAAATGAGGACACAAAATAGAAAATATGTTTTTAAAAGCAGAACTTAAGTTGGACATGGTGGTGGTGGCACATGCCTATAATCTCAGAATTTGACTGAGGCAGAAGGATTGCTGTGGATTCCAGGCTAGTGGCCTACAGATGAATGAATGGATAAACTGTGGATGTGTGGGTGGATAGAAGGCTGAAATGATGAGTGTGTGGGTGGCTGGCCGGTAGAATGGATGAATGGAATGAATGGATGAAGGAAGGGTGGATGGGTGCATGCATGCATGAGTGGATCAATGGATGCATGGCTAGATGGGGTGCATGGCTGTCTAGATGTCTGGCTGGCTGGCTGGCTGGCTGCCTGGATGGATGGATGAAAGATGGGTGGGTGGATGCGTGGATGCATCCATGCATGAGTGGATCAATGGATGCGTGATTGGATGTGTGCATGGATTGATAGATGAATGCATGCATAGACAGGTAAATGGATAAGTTGGTGGATGCTTGGATGGATGGGTGAACAAATGGTCTGTTACCTCTGGCTAACAGCAATGTGACCCATGCATAGATAGTTCTGAGGTCCTGGTTTCCTTTACCTCACACTCCCTGGAGTATCCCCCCTTCTGCTCAGGAAGTAGTTGCTGTTGTCATGTTTGTTTTTTTTTTTTACCTCATTCCCTATCTGAGAACACTTATCAGTTTATTTTATTTTTCTCCTTTCGTGTGTTTATGTGTATGACATACAATCATGTGTATGTGTGTGTTGATGTGTGGGCTCACATGAATGCACATAACCACTTAGAGAGCTGAAATACATGAAAAGAAACTTCCCCAATTGAGCTTCTACCTCCTTCATTCTTTCTTAATCAAAGCCAGAGCTTGCCAACTCAACGAGTCTCACTTAGCCAGCTTGCTCCAGGAATCTTCTGTCTGTACCTTTTGAAGGTGGAGATATCACACCTACATGACATTGTTTTTAATTATTTTTAAGAAGGTAAGAATGCATACCCAGAAAAAAAACATACTTTTTTTTAAAAAATTACTTTTATCCCCAATTCCAGTTGTCTCTCCCAGTACTCTCTTTCTCCATCCTCTTTCTACCTGATCCCTCCTGTACTCATCTCTGAGTCTACCTGCACTATCTATTTTAGTACCCCTACCTAGGGAGACCCATGCACCCCCACTTAAGCCCTCCATGTTACTTAACCTCTCTGGGTCTGTGGATTATAGCATGATTTATCTTTTACTTTACAGTTTATATCCACTTATAGGAGAGTACATACCATGTTTGTCTTTGTGTGTGTCTGGGTTTACCTTGCTCAGAACATTTGTTCTAGTTCCATCCATTTGCCTGCAAATTTCATAATGACATTGTTTTCAACAGCTGAGTAATACCCCATTGTGTAAATGTACCACATTTCTCTTTCTCTTTTCTTTTGTTGAACCAGTCTTGTCCTGAAATCATGCAAGACTTCCAGTAGAGGGCTTGGGACACCAGTCCAGCCACAAAATTTTGGACCCATAATTTGTCCTGCCAGCATGTTGTGCTGGGGTAATCAGAAATCTCAGGAGTGGCTAACCAGTGATCAATCCAGCTTAAAGACCCATGCCATGAGAGGAAGCTCACTCCTGACACTGCCTGGAGGACCAGAAACCAGAGGCCTGATGGCTCAGAGACTTAGGATATAACCAAACATGGCTGGCAAAAAATGTCAATGAATGTTTCCTAATGATGTTCTGCTATACTCAAAGATTAGTGCCCAACCTAATTGTCATTAGAGAGACTTTATCCAGCAACTGATGGAAACAGATGCAGAGACTCACAGCTAAATATTAGGCAGATGTGGAGGAATTCTGCTAAAGAGGTAGATGAAGGATTGTAGGAGCCAGAGGATGGGTCAAAGACACCGTAAGAAAACCCACAGAATCAACAAACCTGACTGCATAGGGGCTCACTGAGACTGAATTGACAATTAGGGAGCTGACATGGGTCTAACCTAGGTCCTCCGTATATATGTTACAGTTGTGTAGTTTGGTGTTTTTGTGGGACTCCTAACAAAGGGAGCATAAGGCTATTTCTTATGTTTTTGCCTGCTTTTGGGACCCTTGTCCTCCTACGGGGTTGCCTTGTCCAGCTTTAATATGAAGGAAGGTACCTAATCTTATTGCAACTTGATATGCCATGTTTGGTTGATATCCCTGGGAAGTCTGCCCTTTTCTGAAGGAATATGAAGGAAGAATAAATAGGGAAGAAAGAGGTGGGGTGGGATTGAGAAAGTGAGGGACAGACGGAGGGAGGAAAAACTACAGTTAGTGTATTGGTTTCATACTAATATATGAAGAACAGTTACTAAATTTATTAGTTTTAATGTGTGTGTGTGTGTGTGTGTGTGTGTGTGTGTGTGTGCACGTGAAACATAAGTGAGTAGAAGTGTCCATGGAGGCCACAGGCATTGGATTCCTGTAAACTGGAGTTAGGGACACTTGTGTTCTCTAAAAGCTGCTAAGTCATCTCTGCCAGCCCAGGATGCAGTTCTTTAATGGAGTCCATCCTGATTTTGTACAAGATATCAAATGTTCATGAAAGCAATACTTAGATTGTAGAACAGGTCTGGGCTTCTCCAAGAATCTCTAGGCATGTTTCAGTCATTACCCTTATCCTGACCCATGGTTTTGATCTTAAAAGATTTAAGTTTTATCTATTTTGAGCTTTGTACACACGTGGAAGCACATGGTATAGTCCTCTGTGTCTGGCTTGTTCTACTCAGCATTGTGTTTGTGAAACTCATCCTGGTGTTGAGTATGATAGTAGCTATTTCATTTTTCCCTTCTGGACAGCATCCATTGTATGAATACATCTGATGTATTTATCTACTCTACTCCTGAGAAGCATTGCACATTTGCTTTCATTCTCATTTTTATCTGCTGGGATTAGTGCTATTCTGAATATGCTTGTGCACTCTTTGGTATGCATTGTAAAGCATTTTGTTGGGTATATATATTTAGTACCATGTATCGCATGCACTTTTTGCTTTAAATATATATTACCAAAGACTTCTTCTCCTTAGCAGTTGAATCAACAGCATGTAAGAGCTCCAACTGCTCCACAGTCCTGCCAACACTTACTATTTTCATTTTAGCTTTCCTTGTAGATATGCAATGGGATCTCATTGCGTTTCCAATTTGCATCTTTTTATCAGATAATGAAGCTGATCTCCTTTCCCTATGCTTATTGGTCATTTGAATATAACCCCTGGTGAAGTTTCTTTGGCTTACTTTCTACTTTTTGCTGGAGTTTTGGGAATTTTTAAGCTGTTCTGGTTGTGAGTCCTAGTTAGACATGTGTATTACAAACACATTCCTCTACCATATTACTACATGCTTCTTATGCCATGGTGGGGTTGTTTTTATTTTTATGTGTTTTTTAAAAGAATTATTTATTTTCATTGTTTTATGTCTACTCAATAGAAGCTAGAGTTGTCTGAAAGGAGGGAACCTCAGTTGAAAAATTCCTCCATGAGAAAACGTTGTAGGGCATTTTCTTAATTAATGATTGATGTGGGAGGGCCCATCCTATTGTGGCTGGGGACACCCCTCAGCTGGTGGTCCTGGGTTTTATAAGAAAGCAAGCTAAGCAAGGCCTCAGGAACAAGCCAGTAAGCATCACTCTCCATGGCCTCCACATCAGCTCCCACCTCCAGGTTCCTTCCCTACTTGAGTTCCTGTCCTGACCCCTTTCAATGACAAACAGCGAGAAGCCAAATAAACCCTTTCCTCTACTTGCTTTGGTCATGGTGTTTCATCACAGCAATAGAAAACCTAACTAGGAAATTTATCTCATGTGTCTGAGCATTTTGCCTTCATGTATGAATATGCACCACAGCCAGGCAGAGCCATTGAAGGCTAAAGAGGGAGTCAGAACCCGTGGAACTGGAGTTATCATGGTTGTGAGCTGCCGTGTTGGCAGTAGGGCTTTTCTCCAGCCTGATAATTTTATGATTTTGATGAAGGAAGCTCTGAGACATTTTCAAGGTCCACTACTTGATCCTTTGATGCCACCTTTGAGTTGACAGAGTTTGTTATTGCCAGTGCTGCTCTGAAGTGAATTAATGCTGCAAAACATACCTTCCTACTAAATGTTATAAAAAGAGAGTTCTGGCTGCTTTTATACTTTCAAATTTCCATACTTTTTGGGAGCATCCTATAATTTGTCTCTCTTTTTTTTGGGGGGGGAGTTCTTTAGTTTGTCTATTTATTTTATTTTTTATTACATATTTTCTTTATTTACATTTCAAATGATATCTCCTTTCCTGGTTACCCCTCTGAAAAAATATCAAAATCAAAAACAAAAACAAAAAATTAACCCTATTTCCTCCCCCTCCCAATTTGTCTCTCTTTCAAACATCAGTATACAAATAGGCAAATAACCAAAGATGTCAACACAATTGATTAAAGTTTTGAAAATTAATAAATACAAATTATCACTCTACCAGAGAAAGAGAAAAATACCAATATTTTAATGCCACAAACATTTTGAATGTCATGATCTATTATCAATATTTTATTTTTATAATTATAATATTACTATTAGCTATTTTTGTTACTCTCTGTTTCATTATTTGGTACACCATTTAGTATGTTGCTTTTCTTACCTCTGATATGATATCTTTTTCTATTTGAGAAGTTCACATTTGTATTGATCCATGTCTGCCAGTGTACTGGATTTGTATGGATAATTTCATATGTACTTGTATGGATAATTTATTTGGCTTCCACATTTGGCCATGGTGCCAATAGGCTGGCCATCTCCTTCTCCAGTGGTTCTCTGCCTTCATTTCCATGTTTCAGAATTCCTTCAATTACTTGTTTCATGACCTTGTGTGTTCATTATGATCTTCCTGGGCTTTCAGTGCTGATTCTTCTTAAGCCCTGATTTGATTTTTTTCTCTGTCCTCATTCTGTTGTGTCCCAGCCAGAGGAGAAGATCAGCTCCCTAAAGATAAAAATCCAAGTGAAGGAGAATATACTGTGGTGTTTTTGCTATTATCAAAAGAAGAAATGTGTTCAACAAAATTCAACAACACACCCTTGACCTCTTTCTTGCTGACAGTGTGGTAAAGATGACACTTCTGTCCTCCACTAGTTTGAATGTTGAACCCAGAAATCTCTGCAACTTCACAAATACCTCAGCAGATTCATAGTTGCCCATCTATATATGTAAGTCAACTAGATGGCCTTCTCCACATGTCCTGAGAGTCATACCCAGTAGGTCCATAAATGACAGCCTGGCTCTAGCCTGCATTTCTAGATAGTGCATCTTTGGGAGTCAAAACATCCTTGGCACAACTGCCTCAACTCCAAGTCAAGCTTATCTACATTTCATTTTGCTAATACCCTGCACATATGTGATATCCTTTCAGTGGCCTCTCGACAAGTTTGGCCTCTCTCCGTCTGTGTCTGTGTCATCATCATCATCATCATCATCATCATCATCATCTCTCTCTCTCTCTCTCTCTCTCTCTCTGTGTGTGTGTGTGTGTGTGTGTGTGTGTGTGTGTATAATAGGGTATCACACTAGAGATCATATACTTTTTTATTATACTATGATAATTTAATAAGTTGTACATGTAAATATTTAGAAAATACCACCCACACAGTAACCACTCAGTAAAAGTAAGTCTTTGTTAGAGTTTCATATAATGTCACCCTAAATACATGTGTTGAAGGCTGGGGCCCTATATTTGCATTCTTGGGGAGATGGTAGAATCCTTGGGAAACAGGTTCTTATACTGAGGGTATGCTCTGGAAGGATAGTGGGACTCTCATCTCTTCCTCTCTTTCTTTGCTTTCTCAGTGCCCTGTGAACAGTTTCTTCTTTTATATCCTCACCATAAAATTCTGCCCCATTACAGGATCAAAACAGTGGGCTCCCTGATCTTGGACTAGAATATAAAAATCTATGGACTAGGATAGCTTTTCTTTGCTATGTTAATTATTTCAGTTTGTTTGTTACAATGGAAATAAGTGACAATGTTAATATTCATGATAACTTGATTTTGAGCTTGAAGAAACATTTGATTCCAGAACTGCTGCAATGGTTTCCCAAATGGTCTGAATTCTAAACTATAAAAACATGAGCAAAACAGGGCTTAATCTGTAGATGTAGAGTAGAGAGAGCATGCAGCCAGCAGCCACCTTTACCATTCAGTCTTTAGCCTGAGCTTCCACTTTCTCAGTAGACTAGTCCAGGCATAGACCCCAATCCAATCAGGAACGTATTCACAACCCTGAGCTAGCAGCTATTTCTGGAGTTCTATTTAATTCTGCCTATACTGATATAGCCAAATTAAAAGGGGAAACTAGACAACAGCTGCCCTCATGACAGAAGCAAATCTCTTAGTTACAAAGTGCATTCCAGGTTTTTGTGAGTCTGAGGCTGTTCACTTATCCTTTGAGTTAGTGTGACCCTCCAGTGCATTCTAGATTCATATCTACAGGGTTTCAGCAGATGCTTGTGTCCATGTACAAGGATGTAGAGCCATATGCAAAGAATTCACATATAGTTAATTAAGCTGACACACAGTAATATCATCTGAATTTCTTTAGGGAATAAATGTGTTTTGATTTTTTGTAATTTTTTTTTTAGAAAATTCCATGCATGAGTAATGTATTTACAATATTCCAAACCTTTCTTCTCCCCTTTCTAATAATTCCTTTTGTGCCTCATACTGCTCAAATTCATGACCTTTTCTTTTAAAATTATTACTATGATATATACAAGTATATTTGTATACTCATATGCACAAGTATATGTATATATATGATCTACTGTGTTTACTCAGTGTTGCTCATAAGTATGTGTATTTAGGACTGACCACTTGAGATTATATAACCTATCAGGACCTCATCCCTGGAAAAGAATGATCCTCTCTCTCATAGCTCTTCATCTAAGGGTGGAGCCTTGTGGGATTCCACAATCCACATTAGCATGTCAACTGGTGCTGTCACTATTTGGGCCTTGCTTAGGTGAGCATATAGTTGAGAATTCATGAGTGCAGCTTCCTTGTCATCTATAGAGGACACTATCACTCAGCCTATGTCCTAGTTAGTATTTTGGTTCTTACAATTTTTCTGCCACCTCTATTGAGATATCCCTGTGCCTTCAGTGTAAGGATTGTGTTGTACATGTATCAACATGGCTGGGCACTCCATAGAATGTTGTAGAATTCTGTGATGATGTGTCTGTTGCAAAAAGAAGCTTGTGAAGGGGGGAGAGCTACAATTACCTGTGCATATAAGTTTAGGTACTTAGAACACAGTTTGGGGTCGTAATCATTTAGGAAGGTGATAGTAAGTTCTCCTTTAGGGTTCTTGACTATTTCAATAGCCATAGGTAGTCAGCTAGATTTAAAGTACCAGCCATGAGTTCCCCATGCATGAGTGGGCCTTAAGACCAACCAGACAGTCATTGGTTACTGTAACTTTATTTTTTCAAAGCTTTCTTTTAATGATGGTTCTTAAATACCTTTTACCTCTCTTCTAATTTACCACCCACCAGAGGTAGTGGGGAAGGAAGGATATGGGGAAAGTAAACCTATTTAGAAATGGTTCTTTGGAGCAAATCCCAACTGTGTTTTTTAGGAAATCAGCAATTCAGGTCACAGGAGTCTGCAGTGACAGCTTGATACACGCAAACACTTCACAGATGTACCGGCAGTCCAGTTCAGTAGTTGGGATAGCAAACACGAATCAACAGTGGTGGTACTGTAGAGACAGCCAGGCCTCAGCCTTGGCACAAGTAAGCATGAGGGATGAGGACCAATAGGAATACCAGGAAAAATTCTCTTTCAGTAAAGCAAGGATCAGTGGAGATGGGAGACAACAAGCATTTATCTATGCAAGCAAGCCAAGCTCAGTTCCTTCACTGTCCATCCTATTTATACTCCCTCCAAACATCATATGTCCTCCATGGATCTTGCCTCAGCTGACATCACTCTGCCAATCAGCCAGAAGCGGCAAGAAACTTCAGCACACCACCAGACGTTTTTTGGTGCATTTCTTTCTATGGAGTCCCAACAAATGCAGCTCAACTACACAATGTAAGGCGGACCAATACATGCATGTCATTGGCGAAGAATCCTTTACCGCCTGTCCTTTCACGTGCTTGCTTTATCAGAACATCATTTCACCTGTGTCTGCTTCAGCAAAACGTTCATTTATGAGTCTGCCTTAGCCTTTCACCTGTGTTCACTTCAGGAAAACACTTCTTTATGTGTTTGCCCCAGCAAAACAGTATCCACTTCAGGTTACTCTCAAGATAAATGTGCCACTGTTGTAGCTTTAGGGCCACCTTGCTCTATGATCATTGTTGTGATTCACAAACTTTACTAAGTAGACAAGGTAGGACTATTAATGGCTTTTCTCTACTGGCAACTTGAATTGTATCTTTGGATACTATAAGAGTTCTCTGGAAGGGGACCTCTAGGTTGGTTCTAGCTCAATTCCTCAAGTCTGGAAACTGAGGAGGACATAGTATCCTGCTCAGTGCACTCTTACCTTCCCATTCTGGGTGGTAATCAAGGGCAACAATAATTGCTTGTATGGCTTAGGTTGTCTCTTTGACTACCTTGATCAATATACCTAGCACTGAAGGTTTTGTTAGTCTGTGGCTCTTGGGGGTGTGTTTTAACCCCAACTAGTATGTGGTGGTTTTTGTGTCAACTTGACATAAGCTGAAGTCATTTGAGAGGAAGAATATCAATTGAGAAAATGCCTCCATAAGATCTGGCTGTAGGCTATTTTCTTAATTTGTGATTGATGGAGAAGGGCCCAGCCCATTGTGGGTGGTGCCATCCCTTAGCTGGTGGTCCTGGGGTCTATAAGAAAGCAGGCTGAGCAAGCTATGGGGAGTAAGCCAATAATAAGCAGCATCCCTCCATGGCCTTGGCAGCAACTCTTGCCTCCAGTTTCCTGCCCTGTTTGAGTTCCTTTTCTGACGTCCTTTAATAATGAGCAGAGCTGTATGAGTATGAGCCATATAATAAACTCTTTCCTCCCCAACTTGCCTTTTTCTCATGGTGTTTTATTGCAACAGGAGACACCCAAATTAAGACAGGGCATAATTTCGTTTAAACTGTATGTATGTGTCTACATATGTACTCATATGTTACATATGTGATTTTAGGTAAATATAAGATAGTGAGTGTTCTCAATAAGTTTTAAGAGGTGGCTTTGGACATTTAATTCATAATTGGAGAAACTGACCTAACTTTTCCTGAGTGAACTTTACCCTCCACCCCAGCTTCCCTAGAGTGGACCAGTTTCCATGGACTAATATAAATAAACCCCATTACAGGGCACGTTCATTTACTTAATTTTTATTTCCTTTTAGTTTATATAACAACCTTTAGGAATTATCTTGAGACAGAATAGATGCTTAATTAATTGCAAGTCCCCCTTTTTTTTTCAGTTGCTTAGGGTTCCTGTGAAATATTGAATTACCAGATCCCAGTATCCCAGTGATAAAAGGATAATGAATTTTCATCAGCCTCAGCCACACACTGACAACTTTGGTTTAGGAGTTGGCACGGTATGTCTTTTACTCTCTTGGATCTCCTCAGCTTGTTTTCTGGACTCTCATCAGGAGGCGGGCTTGGGACTATTCTGTGTGCCTGTTAATTAGCACATGTGCAGGCAGGCTTCACTGGAAAGGCACTATCAAGTCAGAACAAATCATGTCCCAAGGAAAGAAATAAAAACTGAAAGCTGCGCTTGCTCCCCACTCACCTTCTCTTTTCTACATCACAGATTTTGAGCTATATCCTCTCCATAGTCAGGATTAGACCCCTCCTATCTCCAGCTAGCTTCCTCCCTTCCTGACCTATAATGAACCATTATCCACAGCCCCATCAGAAGTACATTTTTCTTTCCTTTATTGTAATCCCCTTTTATTTTGCTGAGCTCAACTACTGAGCTTCAGAAAGGAACTTTGGAAAGAATCAGGGCTTAATTACACATAAGCTCCTTCCTGTCTTTTCTCTCCTGTGCCAGTGGGGCAGCAGAGTGATGCATGGCATGCTGCATGCTAACACCCATCCTGTAACTCCTTGGAGGGTATCAAAGTTGAGCAGCAGTGGCTAGTCCTTCCCACAGGGCTTACAACCTTGTGTCTCTGGAAAGATAGCCTGGTTCCTATTGCTTCCTGTCCTTTTAGTCTTCTGGTCACATCTTGCTTTTGCATTGAACTGTGCAGTGGAATTCCCCTTCTCTATGTTTTTACATGTAAAGGGATTCTCTCTAAAGGTAGACACTAAGCTCTTGATACCAGGAGTAGAATAGATTTTGTTAGCAGATCTCACAATACCCAGAATGGTACTGGGCTTAGAGTATTAATTTTATGTTTCCAGGAAGCCAGTTAAGCAAACTAACTGTCCTTCTTTGGATTCTCCTCTTGACCTGAGAGTGCTGTGGAGTCACTGACTTGTCTCAATTTCTCAGTCATTAGAATGGAGCCAATAATAGCATCTACCTCACCATTTCTATAGTAAGAATTAACATTATTGATGTAAATATCTTAGTACAGTAACTAACAGATTACTCACTAGAGGATGAAGATATTAATTATTATATAAAGGTGCATAGGTAATGGGCTGAGCACATGGCTCCATTGTTAGTGTGCTAGCCTGCCATGTGTGAAGTGTCCTTTGTTGAGTCCCTAGTACAAACTAGGTGTTGTGGAACATGCCTATGATGCCCAAGTAATGGAGGTGAAGGCAGGAAGATCAGAAGTTCAAGGTCACCCTTAGTTACATAAGGAGTTTGAAGTCAGTCTGTGCTAGAAACTCTGTCTCAAAAAGAAAAAATAAACGAGTGTCTTAATACATGAAAAATATGTGATCTCCTGGAAAGCAACATTGCAAAGTCATGCTCAGGCAAACTATCCAGTCAAAATGTGATCTGGAGAGTGAAGACAAAAGATTGTGATTAATAGCATGTATATAGTAGAGGATTGCAAAGTCGGTCATCAATGGGAGGAGAGGCCCTTGGCCATGTGAAGGTTCTGTGCCCCAGTGTAGGGGAATGACAAGGGTGATAAGTGGGAGAAGGTAGGGTGGTAGGCATGGGGAGGGGAGAAGCAACAGGGGTTTGTTCTTGTTGTTTTTGTTTGTTCATTAAAAAGAAAAAAAATTTAAAAAATTAAAAAAAAAGAAAAAAAAGAAATTAATGTTCAGATAAAGCCTGGATGCCCCTCCTTTCCTAGGTTTTATGTGAGGATCAGGGCATGAATGAGAAGATCCAGTGATGTACCAGTGTGAAAGGTGGATGCTGTGTTGTAAATGTCCTATGAAGTGCCGTGCCCCTCATGGCCCAGAGTATGACTTTTTCTCTCAGTTTTCTGGCCCTCCATAGTGCTCAGGAGTGCTTTCTCTTTCTTAATAAGCCATCCCATTTTAACTATGTGCCCCTGGTTCACTTCATTGCCTAGACACAAAAGCCTGGGTACTTTAACAGGTCCCAGGACACAGATCTGTGTCTGAACACAATAACTGTACTACTTTTACTTCCTCTTCACCTAACATAAGAACCTCTTTCTGTTGTTGATTTCAAGTAGTTCAGCTAGCTACTAACAGCGAAGGAAGCATTACTGCAGAAAACATTCTGTTCCAAGGTGCTGGGCTATTACAGAACTCAACCTTAGAGTCATTGTGTTCCAATCTAGAAAGTTATTCGTGCCTTTTAACAACCTCTCTCCAGAAAGAGAAATCTTCTGATTTAGTTGTGTGAATGAAAAAGGGAGAAATGTATCAATATGAACGAGTCTTGTCTTTCCTATTTTTCTTTTGGTAGATGAAACTAAATAAATGGAATCAAAACAGGTATGAAAGGACTGGGGAAAATAACACCTGGACACAAGTCATCATGGCAGGGTTTCAAGGGTTTAAATATCAGGGGTTTGGAATTCTCATGCTGAGTGGGAATTGGATTTGGAATTCGAGAAGCAGGGTTCTGAAGGCAGATGGGACCTTATGTTGCGTGTGATGGTGTGAACGTGCTTTTTCATCTGTACCTAGGTATGATGAACTGTCTTCTAACAGGATCTCGGAGAGGGTAAAATGAACCGAGGCATGGGAACTGTCCACCAACACCCATTGCTCAGCAACGCTCTTGTTTAGCTACCCAGATCACACGATGGCTGCTTCATTACTGAGATCTGTTATTCAGGGGGGCCCATAAAGCAAAATCCTCAATTTTTGAGAACATCACCCAAAAACAGATGCAAATTTGGACCAAGGGCTCATACTCATGCTTCCGAAGCTTCTTGTTATTCTTGTCCCTTTAAAAACTGTTTCTTCTCCTTTTTAGTAAAAACAACAGAACTCCTTTTGTATGCATCCTTGTCTTCTGGTACTATAATGTAATACCACAGGGAGGATACATTATAAAGAAATAGCGTAATTGTAAATCATGTCTCTGGAGATGAAAGTCAAGGGCCACTCCTGGTGATGGCCTTCTTGCTAGCAAGCTCTTAAGAGGTCCAGGGAACCATGTTGCAGAAGATGGGAAATGTGTATGCATATGGGTCTTATTTGGTCTCTCTCATCTTACAGTGGTGGGGGCTCCAGCTTTCTGAGATTATCTAACCTAGCTTTCTGCCTAGAAGTCCCACTTCCAAAACCACAATTACATTACATTTCTATCTTCTTAGTATTGCACATTGGGAGTGAGATTTTAGCATGTGAAAATGTGGGCTGATATATCCATATCACAGTGGTATACAGATGTTTTTCTGATACAGGAATAAAGCACTGAACATGCTTAAAACTGAATTGTTCTTTGAGCACTGGTCACAGATAATGACGAAAATAACAGTCAAGTTTGACTGTGCTTTTAGAACATAGCACTTGACTTTCAAGCTTGAAGCAAGCATCTTATCTTTGGCCTATTGACCAGTGGCAGCTTGTAGAGTGGTTAAGAACACAGAGGTTAACTCAGATGTAATCTTTCTTGGCATCATTGTCCTTATAAGTACACTGGAAATGTTTTTTTTTTTTTTCTGAGAAGAGAAAGAAGAAAACACATCAAGAACATAGCTGAAATTATTTACTGCTACTATACAAGTACTTGAAGCAGGCTAACTTTAAATAGAAAGGAGAATGTGTGTGGTGTATATGTGTGTGTGTGTGTGTGTGTGTGTGTGTGTGTGTGTATACACGTGCATGCATGCAGAAGCCACTGAGGAATGCAGGGTGTACTCTCCTTTCCCATTTTCACTGAACATGGAGCTGACGGCCATTAAGCTCCATCAAGTCTCCTGCCACCATACCATTCTTCTTCAGCTCTGAGGATAAAAGCTCTTATGGCAATGCCTGGGTGCTGAGGCTTTTAAATCAAGTTACCCTGTGTGTACATCTAGCATTCAACCCACTAAGCAGGCTTCCAGACTAGGAAAGGAAGATTTTTATTTTAATTTATAGTTTTTCAGATCCAAGGGTCTCATGGGGCCTGACAGAAGCACATATGGGAAGAACAATAGATCGTATTACCTAAGAGGAAGCTAGAAAGAGTCTGGAATCCTACAGATCCTCTGTTACCAGCATCCAAATCAGTGACCCTCTACTAGGTCTTACATCTCACCTCCCAACATCACTATGCTAAAGAGCAAGTTTCTAACACATGATCTTTTAAAAGACACAAGTCATCCAAATCAGAGCACTATCTGGAGATAATGGCTAGAGGTGATGAAACTTCTAATTTATTTTCAGTATTTTTTTCCCTTACTGTTAAACCTCAGACATTACTCTGCCCATACTTGTTGGGTAAGCAATTGTTTATCAACTATATCCGCTTGAGTTCTGGAGATTTCCCAACACATCTGGCCAGGAAAATACAAATCTTCCTGTTCTAAACTATTTGTCTTGGTGAATTTTTGTTGCTGTCACAGAACACCAGAGACTAGATGCTTCATAAAGGAGGCAGGATTATTCAGATTGCAATCTGGAGGTAAGGCCATTGAAGACCAGGTATCTACCTAGTGAGGACCTCCTGATGCCTTACACAGAAGAAGTAGAAGGAAAGAAAGAACATGCAGGGGTAAGAGAAAAGAAGCTCATCTTCCCACAAAGGAACTCATTCACGTGGGAAAAACAAGAACCAGTTCATGATTGTTCTTCCCCTGGAGTCCATGTATCTGCTATAACGCTTTGTGTGATAGCCTTGCCACACTGAAAAACTGAAGTTGCCAACACTCAAATGTTGGTAAATCTACACCAAATACAGCAGCATCATCCCTTCTTGGAAAGGCCTCTGGTGCTCTCATAATCAGCATCTAACCCAGACTATAAGTCTGTAGCTCTGATCTCTGTGTCCATTGAAAACTAATGCTCCAGACTTCCCACTCTCCTGAGGGCCATCTGGAAAGATGACCAATATCGATGGCTATGGAGACATGGCAAATCCAAAAATCCAGTGACAGAAACATCAATCTGTTAGGAAGTGAACTTGAAGAAAAATTAGACTTTAGTCAGAGGGAAAAAAAATCAAATAAGCCTATAGCCAAAGGCAATCACTCACATCTAGAGGGAATGTTGAGTTAAATGAATTAAAAGCTATGTGTGCCAAGGTGGAATACACTGTTAACAGTGAGAGATCCATTTAACGAATACCAGCTAAGGTAGATTTATGCACAATAAAATTCTCCATTTGATAGATTTTTACCACTCTACATTTCTAGCTTGTACAAAAGGCTCATAATTTTTCTCGATGGGCTGTTCCTTCAGAATGTATTTAATCACTGATAAGAACAACAAAGAACCCTGCTCAGTGCCTCAGCCATATAGCTCTGAGGTTTCTTTATTCTATGTTTAAAATAAAAGTTTTTAGGTGGGGAGGATAAGGAATTAACATACCGACAGAGTATGGCTCAATATTTGGGAAAGTTAGATCTTGAAGTGTCCTTGGATGTCTCACTAGAGATCACTTCCTGTTGGAAGCCCAGACACCATGGTGATTTAGAGTTGGGATGTAGGTTCTCCAGAAAGGCGTTCTAGCTTTTCAGCTCAGAATATCTCCTGTCTAAGGAAGAAAGTAGGTGCTCATCATTTTTTATGACTGAGGGGCCTTATCCACAAAGTGTGGAGCTGTGATATGTGAACTTGCAGTGTTCTTCATTTCAGGCATTAATTTATCATGTAAAGAGATTGTAATAAGATCAAGAGGAGAAGGCATAAGGTTGGCATTAAGGAGTGCAGAAATACTATAGGATTTTCTGGAGGAAAACATTGATTAGATGGAATGAATGCACGCTTGTAACCTCTTTTCCTCAGGTTAGACCTGCCATAGTTCTTCCAAAGGCATCACTGGTAGCATTGTCAGGAAAAGGTGACATTGCTTATTCCCATAAATTTACATGGTAGAGTGGACAGGAACTGTGCACTCAGTAGTACAAGTATATTCAATAGTACAATAGTACGGGCTTATTCTGTGCCACAGAAGTGGATTCTCCTTGTTCTAATCTTCAATTTATCTACTCGGTGTTGCCTACAATATTTATATTTGAGACATGGCAAATGGTATTAACTAGCGACCTGTACTTGAGAATCAGATTTTTAGCACAGTATTGCATCTCTCTACAGCAATCGAGGTAGAGCAGGTGCTGTTGCTTGGTTAGCAGTATTCTTCTCAGGCATTCATAAAGCATTGGCTTTAATTCCTAAAATCACTTGAGGTGGGTATGGTGGTTCACAACTATAGTGCAGGTACTCAGAAGGTAGAGGCGGGAGGAACAGGCTAAAAGTTCATCCTCAGCCACATAGCAAGTTTGAGTCCACTCTGGGTGAGAAAGGGAAGGAGCTGGGGGCTATCAAACAAGTGTTGAGCTAATTCCCATAAAAATACCTAGGGGACCTTACAGTGACATCAGGTTTTGTCCACCCTTTCTTTTGTATCTCCATGAGATAGCACGCTTGCAGGGAGCATTAAACAGCTCCTACTGAAAAGTTTCATTATCACCAAGTGGCAATGTTTATCCAGAATAAGCCTTAGCTGTGTCAACTTTCAATGAGTTAAGAATCCCAGTGGGAGGCCCCAGTGCTCAGCAGACCACATACACTGGAAGCCTTGAAGATAGAAGAAAGACTGTCCATTATCCAAGCAGCTCTTCCCCTATGGCTTATGGAAGAACATGGAGAGAAATATCTACATAGAGAAAGAGTGCATGAGCAGAGTACATGACTCCATCATAGACCTCAGTACTCAGTCTCTTCCAGCACTCCAACACTGAGACTAAGACTAAGACTTCAGGTCATCCCTGCATCACAGAATCAAGGCATGCTTCCATGATCCAAGGCTTTAGTGCAGCTCTCCTCAAACCCATTTCTAGTCTTGCACTAAAGGATCTATGCAACCGACTAGTCATCCAAAGACCTTAGCAGTCAACCTGCTCATGAGCCTTGCCAACTAACCCTTCACATCTTCTTTCAAAAGCACAGACTTGAAAGTAAATCCACAGGGGCATGAATAATGTGAGGACAGAGATGTGACTAACAGGTAAATTATAAAACACTTGTTGTAAAGGCTTAGCAATCCCTGACTTGCCTGCCAAACAATTCCAAGTAACTCCTTCAAAGAAGCTCAGTGAATTTCAAGAGGACTCAGATAAACATCTAAACCACACCAAGAAAACAAATAGAAAATTACAAAGTTCTGGACACAGTAGGAGAGAACAAAATGAATTCTGCAAGAAAGCCAGAGTGAAGACTGAGCTGAACCCCCCTCCCCAATTTAAGCAGTGGACTTGATTAAGCAGGAAAAAATGACAGGGATTAAAAGAATAAAAATTAATAGAACTGCTCACAACTTCTTTGATGCTGCCAGTCAAATGGCTTTCTGAATATAGGTATCCTCCAGCAGCAAAGAGAAAGGAATCAGAGTTTTCTGATGAAATGATGAGGGGAAACTCAAATTTTAGAGAATTAGGAACATTCAGATCACAGGGGACCCCAAGGCATATCAACAAAAAGAGATACTTCATAGTATTGATTACAACTACATCCTTAAAGGTCATAGATAGTGGTGAGGGTAATGGCTCAGTGATTAAAGTGTTTGCTGCAGGAGCCTGAGTTCAGATCCTGAGAACCCATGTAAAATCTGGACACCACAGTGCAGGCATTTGTGATCTCAGCATCCTATGAGAAGATGGGTTGTAGAGATGGGAGAACACCTGGAAATTTGCATCCAGTTGCATCTAATTTGGAGCTGGGAATGATAAAACGGGTCCTATCTCAAGCAAGGTGGAAGGAAAGGACCAACACACAAGATTGTCCTCTGAGTTCTGCATGCAGAGCATGGTATGTGTGTATGTTCACACACACACACACACACACACACACACACACACACACTAATAATATTGTCATTATAAAAGAATTTGTCACACTGTGTTGACTAAAGAAGAGTGGAGAGAGTTATTACAAGCACTGAAAAAAATCAAAACACAATAAATAATTAAAAAGAAAACCTTGGCAATCAATACTATTATGCCATAATTGCAAGAGTTCATCATTAAATACATTTGAGCAGTACTAAATGATCTTAGAAGATTGGACTTAGAAACACATGTGTGTAGCAATTATAATGAAATAATAATAAGAAGCCATAAATTTGAAGAGCAAGTATGCATAGGATGAATTGGACAGAGAAAAGGAGGGACACTGAGGTGTTCATGAAGTTTTGATGTATAAAAGTCTCAAAAAATCAAGAAAAATAATGTTTTGTGACTGGGTTACCTCACTCAGGATGGTATCTTCTAGTTCCATTCATTTACCTGAGAATTTCATGAAGTCAGTCCAAGTGGATCAAGGACCTCCACATAAAACCAGATACACTGAAATTTATAGAGGAGAAAATGAGGAAGAGCCTCAAGCACATGGGCACAGGGGAAAAATTTCTGAACAGAACACCAATGACTTATGCTCTGAGATCAAGAATTGACAAGTAGGAACTCATAAAATTGCAAAGCTTCTGTAAGGCAAAGGACACTGTCAATAGGACAAAAAGGTAACCAACATATTGGAAAAAGATCTTTGCCAATCCTAGATCCAATAGAGGGCTAATATCCAATGTATACAAAGAAATCAAGAAGTTAGACTCCAGAGAATCAAATAACCCTACTAAAGATGGGTACATAGCTAAACAAATAATTCTCAACTGAGGAATACAGAATGGCTGAGAAGCACCTAAAGAAATGTTCAACATCCTTAGTCATCAGGAGAATGCAAGTCAAGACAACCCTGAGATTCCACCTCACACCAGTCAGAATGACTAAAATCAAAAACTCAGGTGACAGCAGATGCTGGCAAGGATGTGGAGAAAGAGGAACACTTCTCCACTGCTGGTGGGATTGCAAGCTGGTACAACCACTCTGGAAATCAGTTTAGTGGTTCCTCAGAAAATTGGACATAGTACTACCTGAGGACCCAGCTATACCATTCCTGGACATATACCCAGAAGATGTTCCAACATATAATAAGGACACATGCTCCACTATGTTCAATATGTTCATATCAGCCTTATTTATAATATCCTGGAGCTGGAAGAACCCAGATGTCCTTCAACAGAGGACTGGATACAGAAAATGTGGTGCATTTACACAATGGAGTACTACTCAGCTATTAAAAACAATGAATTCATGAAATTCTTAGGCAAATGGATAGAACTAGGAAATATCATCCTGAGTGATGTAACCCAATAGCAAAAGAACACACATGGTATGCACTCACTGATGAGTGGATAGTAGCCCAAAAGCTCTAAATAACCAGGATACAATTCACAGACTACATGAAGCTCAAGAAGAATGAAGATCAAAGTGTGGGTGCTTCAGTCCTTCTTATGAGGAGAGCAAAATAGTCACAAGAGCAAATATGGAGATAAAGAGTAGAGTAGAAGGAGAGGCCCTTGGCCCTGTGAAGGTTCTATGCCCCAGTGTAGGGGAATGACAGGGCTGATAAGTGGGAGAGGATGGGGTGGCGGGCATGGGGAGGGGGGAGGCAACAGGGGTTTGTTCTTGTTGTTTTTGATTGTTCATTAAATATTATTTAGAAAATAAAATAAAAAAAAGAGTAGAGCAGAGACTGAAGAAAAGGTCATCCAGATATTGTCTCACCTGGGGACTCATCCTATACACAGTTACCAAAACCAGACAATATTGTGAATGGCAAGAAGTACATGCTGAAAGGAGACTAATATGGCTGTCTCATGAGAGGCCCTGCCAGAACCTTACAAATACAGAGATGGATGCTTGCAGCTATCCATTGGACTGAGTGCAGGGTCCCCAATAGAGGAGTTAGAGAAAGGACTGAAGGAATTAAAGGGGTTTGCAATCCAATAGGAAGAACAATACCAACCAAGCAGAACCCCCAGTTCCCCCGGGGACTAAGTCATTACCAAAGAGTACACATAGCTTTAGCTGCATATGTAGCAGAGGATGGCCTTGTCATGCATCAATGGGAAGAGAGGTCCTTGGTCCTATGAAGGCTAGATAGATATCCCAGGGGAATTGAGGGCAGGGAGGTGGGAGTGGGTGGGTGGGTGGAGGAATACCCTCATAGAAACAGAGGGAAGGAATATGGGGTAGGGGGTTTCCAGGAGGTGGAGAAATGGAAAGGGGATAACATTTGAAATGTAAATAAAGAAAATAGTCAATAAAAAAGAAAAAAAGAATTTAATGAAGTAATTGTTTTTAATAGCTGAGTAGTACTCCATTGTGTAAATGAACTACATTTTCTGTATCCATTACTCTCTTGAAGGACATCTGGGTTCTTTCCATATTCTGGCTATTATCGTGGAGTTTGTATCCTTGTTATATGTTGGAGCATCTTTTGGATATATGCCCAGGAGTGGTATAGCACACATGGCAGGCACTCACTGGTAAGTGGATATTAGCCAAAAGCTCATAATACCCACGATACAATTCATAGATCACATGAAGGTCAAGAAGAAGGAAAACCAAAGTGGGGATACTTCAGTCCTTCTTAGAAGGGGGAACAAAATACTCATGGGAGGAGATGCAGAGACAAGGTGTGGAGAAGAGACTAAAGGAAAGGCCATCCAGAGACTACCCTACCTGAGAATCCATCCTATATATAGTTACAAAACCCAGACACTATTGTGGATGCCAAGAAGTGCTTGCTGACAGGAGCCGGTTATAGCTGTCCCCTGAGAGGCCCTGCCAGAGCTTGAAAAATACAGAAGTGGATGCTCCCAGCCAACCACTGGACTAAGCTCAGGGTCTCCAATGGAGGAACTAGAGAAAGGACTACAGGAGCTGAAGAGGTTTGTTGCCCCATAGGAAGAACAACAAAATCAACCAACCAACACCCCCAGATCTTCCAGGCACTAAACCACAACCAAAAGTACAAATGGAGGGAACTATGGCTCCAGTCACATACGTAGCAGAGGATGGCCTTGTCGGACATCAATGAGAGGAGAGGCCCTTGTTCCTTTGAAGGCTTAATCTAGCACTAGTGTAGGGGAATGCCAGATTGGGGAAGTGGGAGTGGGTTGGTGGGTGATTAGGGGGACACCCTCGTAGAAGCAGGGGGATAGGGATTGGGTAGGAGGTTTTTGGATGGGAAACCAGGAAAGGGGATAACATTTGAAATGTAAATAAAAAGATATCTAATAAAAAGAAAGAAAGAAAATTATTGTTATGCCAGGCAAAGCCGGTCCTCTGCACTGAGGAGAAAATAATTTTTCCAGAGAAACAAGAGCTGGGGGAGTTGAGCAACACATCAGTATCAGCTCACCACCCTGAAGGGAACTCTTCAAGCTGAAAGAAATGACCTCAGCAGCTTCACTGAAATACACACAGAAGTCTGAAGTCCGTTGTGGTGAGACTACAATGGGATTCAGAGGACACTCAGATGCAGTGGTGGTGTGTGGCTACTTTAACTCCAGTAAGACATGTTAAAAGGTCAAAAGAATATAAATAGCTTATTCTAAAAGTGTTTACTAATGAATATGGAATACAACTATTTTAATTTGACTTTAATAACATAAAAGTTTTGGGGAGGTTGAACTGATTAGCTGTTTTGAAATAGCCTGCAATAACTTGGAAATGTTTTGTGTAGACCAGGTTGTAATAGAGAAGCAAAGCCTTCAGGTCATAGCTTCTGCTTAGCAAATGTAAGGATAGGAGGTCAGATGCCCAGAGTCCATGTGAATGCCGAATCAAACAGCTCGTTAAAGCAACTGTTCACAATATCAAAAGACAAAGAATGGTTCAACTTATTGGGAATCAATAATCGTGAAACACTGTAATTGCAGTTTAGAGGCTGGAACATTTCAAAAGATGCAAGAGAAAAAAGCTCCCTACCCTCTCACTGTGAAACGAAGCAAGCAAAAATGTGCTTCATCACTGTGCTAGGACCCTAGTCACTTCTCATAACCAGCTCTCCCTGAAAGATTAGCTATGAGGCCAGTGTTCACACTCCTGCTCCCTCTAATGGAAAGTCAGCCCAAACCTTTAGGTAACAAAAATAAACTAAATAATTCAAATAGGAAGGGAATTAAATTATTTCTGTTTGTGGATGATAAGCTTTGTAATTAGAGAATCTGAAGGACATCACAGAAAAAAAAATCAGAACTAATAAGTCAGTAAAACTGCAGAATACAAAATGAACATTAAGTGAGCTCTGTGTTTATACAATAATAATAAAACCATGTCAAACTGACACTAAGAAAATAACTCCACTTACAGGAGTATCAACCACGTCTTAGAAATAAATTTTACAGAGTCGGTAAAATAACTGTAAATAAAAACCTGTAGATTATTGATTAAATAAACTGAAGATACAAATCAGTGAAAAATCCATTGCAAATGGAACTTGCCTGTGATTCCAGAAGTTAGAAGGCTGAGGCAGGAGAATTGCAAGTCTGCAGTCAACCTGGATTACATAGTGAGTTCTGGTACGGACTGAGTTTACTCAGTGATATCCTGTCCTACAAAATATTCCATCAATGGATTAGAAGAATTAAAAATGTTCAATTACTCATTCTATCAAAACAAAGCAGAAAAAGAACAATAAAAACAAAACAAAACACTCACTATATAATCCCTGTCAGAATCCCATCAAAGCTTTGCTCAGAATCAGAACAAAACAATCTTCAAGTTGTGTGGAATCTTGACAGAAGCCAACTGTCCCCTGGGCAGGTAGCCCTGGCAGTATAAGACAGATGGCTGAGCATGATTCTGAGAATGAACTCCAGGTGGGCTGCCTCCATGGCTCTGTACTTCCCTGTCTGTTAGTGTGTTCTCCGCTTAGGGGTAATGCTGCATGGGACAGCAAACAGGCCTGTCTTCAGGTTCCTGCCTTGGGTTCCTGCCCTGACTTCCCTCAATGATGGACTGTGGCCTAGAAGTTTAAGCCAGATAAACCCTTCCCCTCACATGAGTTCTTTTGATCATGGAGTTTTTCCAAAGCAACAACATATGGGAAGTATTTGTCAGCCCTATAGCTGGTGAGAAGTTTCTATTCAGTATGCAAGAGAGGTTCACCTGTAGAAGGAAAATGATAACCCCCATTAAAAAAATGGACAAAGGTCTGGCAAACATTTCTACAGGGAAAAATGTGAAAGTCGTCAACAGGTATACAGAAAAGCGCTGAGTATCACCAATCCTTATGAACATACAGATTGTATCACAGTGAGATATTAGCACATCTGTTAGGATGACAAGGAAGGTTATTATTAAAAATCCAAAGGTTAACAAATGCCAGGAAGAATGGAGAGAGGAGGAAATGCTTGTGTATGGTTGGTGGTAGTGTGAATGAATGGAGTCATTATGGAAAATGAAGATAGAACCAAATGTGATGTTTGCTCAGCTACATACTTCTGGGTCTTGAAGAGATTTTTTTTTTGCCTTCCCATGTTCACTATGGGATTATTTACAATAGTCAAAATATGGAGTCAACCTAAATGTTTGAGAATACATGAATAAGCAAGTGGAGATAAACAAATGAAATCTCTCTCTTTCTCTCCTTCTCTCCCCCCACCTCCCCCCCCCCACAGCATTAATCAGTCATAAGAAACCAGGGAAGTTTGTCATTTACAGCAGCATCTACGAACCTGGAGGTTACTTGGTTAAAATAAGCCAGGTAAAGAAAGAAAATGTTCTCATGATCTCACTTAAATGTGGCATCTAAGAATATTGAAGTTCTAGAAACATAAAGGGATGGTATTTTCCAGGAGTGATGGACAAGGTCACATCACTGCTGTCTGCATGTATTCTCTAGTTCTAGGAGCTTTTTGCATTTTCTTTGACTGTTGTGTCAATGTTTTCTATGGTGTCTTCTGCCCCTGAGATTCTCTCTTTTATCTCTTGTATTCTGTTGGTGATGCTTGCATCTATGACTCCTGATTTCTTTCCTAGGTTTTGTATCTCCAGGGTTGTCTCTCTTTCTGATTTCTTTATTGTTTCTATTTCCATTTTTAGATTCTGGATGGTTTTGCTCATTTCCTTCACCTGCTTGATTGTGTTTTCCTGTAGTCCTTTAAGGGATTTTTGTGTTTCCTCTTTAAGAGCTTCTAGCTCTTTACCTATGTTCTCCTGTATTTCTTTGAGGGTGCTATTTATGTATTTCTTAAGGTCCTGCATCATCATCATAATAAGTGATTTTAGATCTGAATTTTGCATTTCCTGTGTGATGTTGTGTCTAGGGCTTGCTATGGTGGGAGAATTGGGTTTTGATGATGCCAAGTAACCTTGGTTTGTGTTATTTATTTTCTTATGATTGCCCCCCACCATGTGGTTATCTCTAGTGCTATCTGCCCTTGCTAAATCTGACTGGAGTCAGTCTTTCCTGTGATCCTGGTTGTATCAGAACACTTCAGAGTTAGGCTGTCTCTGGGATCCTGTGATTCTAGGATCCTGTGACCCTGGACTTGATAGAGCACCTAGGAGTGGAGCAGCTTCCTCTGGGTGTTGTGGGCTGCAGAGCTTGCGCCCAAGGTCTGCTCAGGACATCAGCCCAGAGAGACCAGAAGGAACCTGAGCCACTCTGCTGGCAGACTTCCTGTGTGCCTGGTCCCGCAGGTCCCAGTTGCTCCCAGTGTTGGGACAGATGTTGTGTCCTCCTCACCTTGATCCCTGAGAGTGTGAGGGCACCTGGGAGTGGAGCTTCCTTTGAGTGTTGTGGGACTGGATGCAGAGCTTGCACCCAAGGTCCGCTCAGGACACCGGACCAGAGAGACCGGTATTCTCTAGCTCTAATGTCCAACATGGCACCAAAGATAATGACCCTGCCCATGCATTTGATGCAATTTGTTATAAGTAGATCGTGTGGATTTTTAGTATCCTCACAATACATATGGTAGCTGTGAGAGGTGATGGCCATACTGACAAGCTTGATCAAAACAATCAATTTGTGACATAAATACATGTTAAAGCATTGCACTGAAAAATTTAAATATAGAGAGATCTTATTTGTCAACTATAACCCAACAGAGCTGGAAAAGAAAAAGAACGATCTCCCTTCCATGCTTTGTAGAAAACATGTATTCATGTTCAAGGTAGAATGAGGGATCTATGACCTTAACATGTTGGAGGATGGACAAAATTGGCCAGTAGACCTAAGATTTGTATGCCTGGCTTTGCTCTGTAAATTGCTTTGAAAGGTGGTTTCTAGCTGATGGGAGCTACAGGAGGGAAACACTCTAAGCACCAGGGTAGCCTCAAGACATGACTGTGCCCATATTCAGGGGGGCATTGCAAGCCTAAGAACAGTCTCTCATGGGCACTGCTGAGATGGCTCTGCATTTACTTAACATATCTGAATTAGTGTTTGTCATTAATTAATTAACTAATTAATTAATTCAGTTCTTGCTGTTTTCTATGTGCTCTCCCTTATCCTGACTGTGTAACAGTGACAGCTAAATGTGTTTAATGACTTTAATTCTTTCCTTCAGCAAGGCTGAGACAATGCTACCCCAGAGGCTCAATGTATTTCCTGTTACCAAGAGCACTGTTTTGGACATGTCTGCAACTCCTCCATCAGGAGTGGGAACACGCCTCTATGGGACCTCCTCCATCTTCTGCTTTTTGCTGCCCACCTGCATCTATTATCCCCACAGCAAAATAACCACAATAGCATTCCAGTGCCCCGAACAGGCTACAGCTTCTCTCCTCTCTGACCCTCACCTTCCCTGTACATACACATACATATACACATATGTACACACATATGAACATCTACATATCAAAAGAAAGAATAAAACAAGAGTTGCCTCAATACTGGGGAGTTTTCATACATTTTGGGTGTGCTGTGTTAGCCAAGACCACACTGACTCGGAAGCCTCCTTTACGAGGAACTTTCATACATCACATCTAAAACGCTCATCCTTTCCTAAGCCACGTGCAATTTCCTTTTTAAGTATTTTCAAGTGGAACTGATGACTGAAAAAGACCTAAATTAAAAGATAGCTAGTAGACTGAGGTAACCACTAAGCTGGCTTCCCTCAGGTTAAAAAAAAAAAAAACTTTAAAAAAATCAATTGGTATTTAGCCTGGGAAAAGCACCTTTTGAGATCATTGGAACCCTACCCTGAGGGGGCTCTTCTGAGACTTGTTGCTTTTCCTCAGCGATGAGGTGCTGCTTTACGTATGTGATAGGGATCTGTGGGGGTGATGTGGGATAGAGTTGGGGTTCCGTGTCCATCTTTGTGGGCTACTATCTGTGAGGGCGTAGACCACCTGGCTGTGGGGAGCAGAAGCCATCTATGGCTTAAGGTGAAAATGCCCAGTTGATCCCAGTTTCATTTGATAATTGACTCTTGTTCAGGTGAGGCTTGGGGAACTTCTGGCATAGTGATGGACTGCAAGGATGGAACTCATGGGTGGGCCCTGCACCCAGGACCCCCTCATCATGGTTTAACAGTACTCATTGCTGAAGAGCTCGTGGTTCACAGCCCTTCCTGCATACCCAACCCATTTAACCCAAGCTCTAGCATTTCACAGCTCCATTAATGAGAGAAGGGTAATTGAGTGATCTCCATTAAGTTTCAAAGCAACATCTGGTTTGTGAAAAAAAAAAAAAACCTTAATGTTTTTCTTTTCTTCTTTTTCTCGCTTCCAAGAGAACCTCACATTCAGTAGGAAGACGGGGGGCATAATTGAGCTGTTGCCCACTGACAGCATAACTGCCTTACTTTGTGACAGCACAAATAATTATTTATAAAACAGGTGGTCTACCTAAAAATCCAAATAAATGTTCCAGGTAATTTTAAACATGCTTTGCTGTGAACTGCTCTCCTCTCTGGATGGACTGGGCACTCCTCAGAGCTCTGTTGGCACAATGGATGCCCTGACAGCCGTGTCTATGGGCATCCTTACCTTTATTTCCTCTTTCTGCTTTTTGACTTGTAAAAAAATTTGATCCTTCTCCTGCCCCAATGCACTGTACATCAAGGTACATGGAGTTCTGCGTTTTGTTGATAATATTGCATCCAAGGAGACCAGGGTGAACTTAACTTATTGTTCTTTATTTTCTTTTTAAACCATAAAAGAGAGGGAAGGGAAGCTGGCAGGGCTGTTGGTTGGGGGAAAAGACTAGATCAATTTAAACTCAAGAAATTTTCTAGTTTACCTAGCCAATATTTAGATGACTGAAAAAGAACAGTCACTACATATTGGCTAGTCATTTATCTAGCCAATATTTAGAGATTGCATGGGTATAGTGGTTATCCAACACCAAGTGGTCAACCCTAAAACAATGCACATATAAGCAACAAAAAAACAGATTCAAATGGTTATCTCTCTCTCTAATCTATTTTTCTGCCTATCTATCATCTGTATCTATGTCTCTCTTCTTTCTCTCTCTCATATATATATATATATATATATATATATATATATATGTATATATGCATGTATGTGTGTGTGTGTATATATGAAACAATAATAATGAAAGACTAAAAAGACTTGACTTTGACAATGGAGTGGAAGAATAAAGGAGGGAGTTGAGGGAGAAGAAAGATGGGAATGATTGTAATTATACTTTAATTTTAAAAATTGAAGAAATGTATTCAGTTTGATTAAATAAAAAGAATGAAGAATTTTCACATTACAGAATTTCACATTAGCAATGTTTCCACATTTTCAAAGTTTTCAATTTTCCAAGTTTTTCTCTGTGTTCCTAAATAACATTTGATTTTTCTTGTCAGGCAGGGAACATCCATTTCTTAGTAATTATTTGTAAGTATTTTTGTGTGTGTTTTTGAGACAAATTGGTCCCAAATTGCAGGTCTTCTTGCTTGAGCTTCAGAAATAATGAAAAATAAAAGTAAGAAAGAAATACATGGGAGTTAACTACTGCTAGAGAGGCCAACTATCTAATGAAGTATTTTACACTAACAAAGGTATTAATAAGATAAAGAGTAGATCAGTAGTTTTTAAAGGCAGTTTTTCTTATATGCCAGTCATTTTATGGGGTAAAACAGGAGTCCTGTTCATAATAAGAAAAAGTGTGCACAACAATTTTAGAATAAGGCTGGCCACGGTGCAACATGCTTGAAATCCGTGCTGCTTACAAGGCTGAAGAAATCTGCGTAAGATGCATCATCAACACAGAGAGGCAATGAGAGCAACCAGGAGTGTCTAAGAACAAAGTGGAACAGTCCTGAGCATGTGCAAAGAGTGGGTCAGCCCACTCCTCATTCAGAGAGAGACCATGGACCTGAATTTCAGACATGTACTGAGTGTGGGCTTTAGCTGTACGGTACGTACGGGCTTGCCAGGGTGCACCTTTAAACTGGAAGGCAGCATGTCTCAGGCAGTTCTTGTCCTCTGGAGCATACAGCACAAAAAGTAACTTAGTAGCAATCTTTTCTGCTTTGTCCAAGGATACCACAAATGGCCTGTTCTTCTCCATACACCTCCAGAAGTAGGAAATATATTCTGACACAGCCATCAATTCTCTAATTAGCTAATCGGTTTACAGGGGTTCATCCTCCACCACTGAGTAACAGCAGCTAAAATTGAAACCCTTGACAAAAGACCTGTTATATATTTTTCATTCCCTTTCTTGATCATTCCTCTCTTTTCCCATGTCCTTTCACGTGACCATCCATTAAGGATGGAGTAATAACTTACCATGGGAGTTTTTTGTTTGTTTGTTTTTTCTTTCTTCCCTTAGCCGAATATATGAAGTATGGCTTTATCAACTGTTGTCCTTCAACTCTAGCTGTGAACTTTGCCCCATTTGTTGGGAGAATAGCCACTAACAGCAGGAAGTCATCACAATCAGTAGACATTTTGGAAATATTTTGGAAGTGATCATGGCCAGCGTAAAGACACACCACAAAACAGTTCTGAAGCTTTAGACTACAACAGAGCCTCTTGGGGTCTGGTTAACAGAAACATAGCTGGGTACCTCCTGCAGTCAGTCTGGGAGATGGGCAAAGAGTTGTTCTACTATCATGTTTCCAGGTAAAGCTAATGCTGAAATAAAATAATAACATGGGCAGCTAGGGTACTATCACTCACAGGATCGTATTTCTTGAGTTGTCTTAGGCAGTCTGCTTGTTTGAAAGCCTAATGTCTTTTGCTCAGTGTTCTGAGTCTTGCATGGGAGAATCCATTGAGTCTTCCTTAGATCTCTGTTTATACCCATTATTCATCTTATATACAATAGAGGAAAAGTGGCAGCTGATAAAATTAGAAAGAGCTGAGAGTCATACTGGCCAGGATCAGGAGCTAACTGCACACACGATGCATAAATGATAGATATTTGATGCCAAGGATGACTCTTGAAGGTGGGCTTTCTATTTTCATCTTAAGAAGCTCCATTTCTTTCTTTGTGTGTGTGTGGGGGGATGCATATGTACCCAAGTGAACATGTGGAGGACAGAGAACAGTCTGAGGTGTCAGACCTCAACTTCCACCCTGTCTCAAACAGGATCTCTTGTTCAAGATTGCTTACATCAAGCTATCTGGTCCCAGAGCTTCTGGGATTGTTCTGTTTCCACTTCCTGATTTTCTGTAAGAGCACGGGATTAGAGAATCACACAGACATGTCAGGCTCTTTGTGGGATCTGGGGAAATGAACTCATGTCTTTCCGTTTGTGCATCAGGCGCTCTACCCACTGAGGAGGTGCCTCCCAGCTAGCCCGACATGCCCTGTTTTCTTGAGAGTGGGAAACTCATTCTCATAATAAAGACATTGGATCTCACCTGAGATACTGCCTCTCTGGCAATGACCCAAAGTGTAATAAAGCTATGCTATTTGGGCTGTCTTCCATTCAATTTATAGAAAATTATAAGTTCATGAAGTCTTTGTCAGATATAAAAATTGTAATATAGTCATAGACATGGAACTTAGGACTCAAACCTTAAACCAGTTTATCAAAGTGCTATGAAATTTCAAAATAAGATACAATTTCCCTATTGCATTTTATTCTAATAATAAATAATGGCAACTTTAACCTTATTTAATTATTATTTTATAACCTGTTTTAATAATATTTATGACTTAAAACACTAAAATATTTTATGATTTTACATATTAAAATAGTGAAACTCATACATAATTTATAGATAGGTTTTTTCTTTTTCTTTGATTCAATAAACATCTTTGAAAACACTTTTCTAAGCAGCTCAGTCTCCTGAGGGTGTTATCTGAGATGGAGATTCTCTTTATATGTGTAAACCAATACTTCCAGAGTATATAACAGGCAACATATCAATCCTAGAATCCATCAGTTGATACTACAGCACTTCTGTATTTTGTCAATAAGACAGTTTTATCTTAAGTTTCTGTTGAATCATAAAATATTGACTTGCCATTAGTGAAGAGACTGATACAAGCCGTCACAACCTATGGATCTCAACCTATGAAGCCTTAGATCCCTCAAGCTGTCTTAACACATACTATACTACATGGGGCATCATGTGATACATGGACCGATCCTTACCTACCAGTCATACTTACTGGAGGAAGCTGGCCATCACCATTTCCGGTACTAAAGGGCACAGATCAGAGTAAAACTGATTTCTAAAAACAGCAAGAATGAAAACATGGTAGACTTGTTCAATTTGTTGAATGAAGACAGTTCCAAAGTCCATTTATAAATGCAGTTCCACCTTCCAAAATACCAAAATAGTAAAGCTTTCAGATAATCACAGTAGGCTTTCCTAGAACCCTTTCTGTAATCCAGGCACAACTGCTATTGCCCTAATTTTTGGCAAACAAACTAAGATATAAAGCATAGAAATTACTGGCCCCAAACTAAGTAGCAAGAGATAAGTTTTATAGTGAGGTCATTTGATTCAAGTTGGGTTTGTAAACTCCTGACAGTTTTTAGTGGCTCCAGACTTAAGAATGAACGTCAGAATCAAGGAGAAGTCTTAAAACATTGTACATGCTCATGTTTCACTGTACATATGGTAACTTGGACTTGATCGTGAATTTGAATAACTGAGCTCACACACTGTCTCAACCCTTGCTCATTTTAAAAGCCATGATTTTGTCATTTTTGTCTTTGTGTTATGATTATGGAACAGAATCTCACCTGTAAGAAAAAGGGTTAATCCATTCATTCATGCTTGCTGGAACCCCAATCATTGTAATGAACTTCATGAATGGTTCTTGATTGGCCTGACAGATAATCGCTAACCTCATGAGGCACTTGTGCAGTAAGTCTCTGGGTATGTCTGGTGACTTGGGCTAGTCTAGATGTTTATACTACAATGTGCTTATGGTGAATGCCCATTGTTATTCTGCTAGGGCATTGTACATGCTGTATTTGATCTCTCAGGGACTATCTAAGATCAGTCACTTTGGTGACCCTACCTTTGTATGACTGATATCCAATAAAGACCCTGGACACTAATGTTCAGGTCAATTATACTGGTTGACAATCCTTTGAACATAGCAATGTTATGGCGCATTGCTTCTGGGGAATTCCATGAAACCTGCTCACTGGCACTGGAGATCAGAGCTGGATACTTGCTTCCATCTTCTCTGGACTCTAGCCTTTGTACCACTCTGTCTCTAATCTATGTTCTCTAAATGAATCAGGAAACAGTCTTTGGGGTTCTCTGGGTCTTTCTAGCAAATCAAATCAGGAGGTAATTTTGAGATCTTTGGTACCCCACCCTACCAGAAGGCAGATTCTCTCTTCCGTTTGAGTCCCACTGGAATGTCGTAGGCCTTGAGTAATTACTATTGACAAAACACACATCTCCCATAACCAGAGAAGGGTTGTGCATAGAGAACCTTCATGCTGTCAATCAAGCCTTGGATTCTTTATTTTTTCAGGGACTTTGCATCACCACCTTACCCCTACCACCTCTCTGGAGGTCTGGAAATAGTTGGTTTTTGTTTGTTTATTTGTTTTTTGTTTTTTGTTTTTTTTTTTTTTACATAAGTTATGTACAAGACCTGTAATTGGGGAATTTCTCCCTAAACTCCTAATTATGGAAGTATGATGCTCACAAAAGGACATGTGTGGAGGAACAGGTCATTGTTGGTTGCCCTTATCATAAAGGTGTAGTGAAAAGTAGGCCTTTCAGTGCTTCTTAGAAATCACACTGAACTCAGCTCTTTTAAGATTATTTTTAACAGAGAAAAAATAATGGAGAGTCATTATAATGTTTAGTTTTTAATTATAGAGTTGATACATTCTAGGTCACTTGGGAAGACAAGCTCAATGAGGGATTGTCTAGATCAGATTGGCCTGTGGCAATGTCTGTGAGAAACTGTCTTGATTATGTTAATGGATGTAGGAAGACTCAGCCCACTGTGGGTAGCACCATCCCCTATGCTTGGGTCCTGACCTACTTAAAAGTGAAGGCCAGCTGAGTAGTAAGCATGCATGCACCCCTTTTCTCTGTTCTTGGCTGTGGGTGTGATTAACTGCTTTAAGGTCCTGCCTTGGTTCCTCTGCAATGATGGACTAAAGTCTGGAATTTGTGATATAAAATTCTCTTTCTCCAAAAAGTGGATTTTCTCAATGTATTTTTGTTAGAGTAACAGGAAGAAAACTGGGTCAGTTATCACATTAGGAAAATGCTGGTCATGAATTAAGGATATCTGAAATCTAATTTGGCTAAAATCTATACTACATTAAGTTGGTTATGACAAAAAAAAAAAGAGAGAGGCAGACATTAGGTCATGGATGGTTGTAAATGCCAAGATAAAACAAATAAAATATACTTATAAACTGCGTGTTGTTTAGGCTTCAGAAGTAGAAAATCAAATGATAACACTGTGCTTTGAGAACTTACAAACCAGAGAGGCTGCCATGAGAAAGAAATCACAGAAGGAGAAACCAGTCAGGAGGCTGTTGCCATAGAAGCTGAAGAACTGGGGAACCATGGGGGTGGGGTAGGGATAAAAATCTGCCTGCCAGTCTTTCCCTTATTAATACTTAGCACCAGTTTGCGACAGAATGAGGAGTTCCTGAGTTATCAAAGGCAGCAGCCTGCACATTCTTTTGAAGCCTCAGAACTGGCTTCTCCTTTAGAGGAAGAATTTATAGCCCATGAGAAAATCATGCCTCCACTGGGAACCACAGAATTCCCCTGGCAACTCCAAAGGGCTGTGAGAGGTGATGAGAGGGACTGAGGTAAACTGCAGCATTGAATTCACCCATTCTTGATGCCCTGCTTATCTCTAGTCTTCAGTCTGGTATATTTTTTTTTTTTTGGAGGTTGTGCATTGCTTCCCTGGTTTAGAATGAGTTTAAATACACAGAGTCAATGTTGGTCAAGAGTGATGTGATGGGTAGAAGACTCAAGCTACAGATTTCTCAAGTTCATCATCTATAAGCCCTGCAAAGTTTTCATTCCTCAAGTCCTTCTTCTTCTCTAATGTTGACCTCCCTAGTGTTACTTGGCAGCAATGATCAGGTCCTCCAGATTCTCCTGGTGCTTTCCTCTGACACCACCAATGCCCTGGTAATCTTAAAGATATTGATATAATTAGTCCCTTGGTTCTCTTCTCCTTCCTAAAATATGCCACAAATGATATCTTTCTTTCTCAATGTAGAGGTATATTCCTATTTTGCTGATCCTCTTTTCTCTCCCATCCTCTCAATGACACTTCTGCTTTCTCTCTGTGTAGGTTTCCTTAGTGATCCCAAACTCTACTGTATCCTACATCCTACATCACTGTTGCTTCATCTGGGCCCTAGTACTTTAATAAACCAATTTGATAATCACACTGATCTCTTAAACATATACTCCTGGCTATATGTAACCTTAGTTCCAGTGTTTTCTTTAAAGCTGCTCATTGATATTGGCTCTGAGGTTCACAATACAGTTTCCCAGACTCCTGAATCATTAGCATGGATCTTTCAAATCTAGCTAGATGGAGTCATGAGAGTGAGGGGAAGAAGTCAGCATAGCTTTTGTGTGTCTCACTACACATACCCTTGAGTAGCTTCTGAATTGCAGCATGGTACCCTAAGTTACACATTTTGAATGGCCCTAGCTGAGGACCTGAAGTGGAAACTTCTAGTTTCTTTGGAAAGTCAAGTTATGTCAAATGATGTTTTGCTGGGCTGAACGTGTGAAGGGATGTCTTGTTTAAGTAGTCATGTGAAAGAATATTTCCCTTAAGCAGACACAAGTGAAAGCATGTTTTGATATAGCAAACACATGAAAGACCACATGATAAAGTAGTATAAATATGACCCCACAGACTATGAGAGATGCGCACTGAGCACTGGTCTGGTTTGCTCCACCTTGGTATTTGCCGATGACATGCATGTATTGGTTCGTCTTACATAGTGTTGTTGATAATCTTACATAGTCAGTTTATGGTAATGCAAACATAATGCAAATCCTCAGAGAAACTTGCCAAAAAACTGCTCATGACGTTCCTGTGGCAGTTTGCTGCTTCTGTGGTCTCAGGCTGGATGGTGAGCCTTGATGTTTCTTCAGGATTGAACTATAGCTGCTGGTTCATGTGTGGTGTCTGCTTGCCTAAAGGACTGGACTGCAACTACTGGTTCCTGTGTAGTGTCTATCTTCCAAGAGGACTAGAATCCAGCTTCTGAGTCATATTTGGTATTTTCTATGGGACTAAACTGCTGCCAAAGAAGATTGAGCTTGCCCCCAAAGAAGTATTGCTAAACAAGTCTACTTCCTCTATATCCTACTAACTTTTCTCTTTCACTACCTCTGGTAGGTGGTGAGCAAGAGGAGAGGTTGAACACTTATTAAAGTAGCTTGCAAACAATTTATGCCTAGAAGGACACGTCTTTATGACTTTCAGTTTTTTTTTTAATTTCTCATGTCCCCTCTCTCTTCTGTTTTGCAGATGTATGTATGTTTATGTCTGTGTGGTTTACGTGTGTGTATGTTATATATTCTCCCAGGAAGCCCCAGTGATCCCCCTGTCTTCTCCCTTCTCATAGTTCTGCAGTCACACTTGAACATTGTCATGCCTGAATTTTACGTGGGTGTTGAGGATTTGAACTTATGTCTTTATGCTGCATACCAAGTACTGTTACTCATTTAGACATTTTCCTGGCTCTGTTTTCTTTGTGCTCTGAGTCTTCATCAAATCACAAGACCTACTACTCTGGACTTAGCTCCTATCTAGGTGGAAGAGAAAAATCCACATGAATATGATCACTGAAGGCACCCTCAGCAGAAGACCCATGAAACACCCTACCTCTGAGGTCCCCAGAGACTCCATGCTAGGAGACAAGAGAGGAAGCAGTAACCTTTTCAGAGTTTCTAGTTTAGTCTTTCTCTTACTCCTTTGTGCCCTCCCCATGTCCTCATTTCTACATCCTGGGATCACAAACCCATTAGACTCTCTGTGGCCAAATTCATGTCTTACCTGCTTTTAGGGAAGTGTAGACTATGGGGACCTCCCACCCCTTCCCCCTGACCCTCAAGTTCATTTCATAGGGGCAGCATTAACTATACCTCTGGACTCTTTCAGTGTCCCCTTTAACTTCTTTTTTCACTTTTAAAATACCATTTATTATCTTCTCATATGTTACTTAGTTTACTTATTTGTTGTATGTATGGTTTAGCTGTCTCCACTCTAACATAAACTCTTTGAATATAGTTGATCCTATCATTCTGTTCCCTGGTACTTCAGTTAATTTTTGTATGCGTGGATCAAATGCCAGTCAAGAAGCAATTTAAGAGAGGAAGGGCTTATTCTGGATTAAAGTCT
Source organism: Hylomyscus alleni (assembly GCA_019843855.1). Classification (NCBI taxonomy): domain Eukaryota; kingdom Metazoa; phylum Chordata; class Mammalia; order Rodentia; family Muridae; genus Hylomyscus; species Hylomyscus alleni. Next base: position 19,142 of record JADRCC010558543.1, on the reverse strand, counting down.
GTTGTGGTGAAGGAGGCATGGTAGAGGATACACGAAGTGGCTGGTCACATTGATGCACACTCATGAAGCTGACAGGAAGTGGAGCCACCCTTCCTCCAGACCTAGTGACCCACTTCCTCCAGTGAGGCTCCACCAACCAAACCTTCTAAAGCCAATTTCAAAAAACAATTCCACTCTCTGGGAACCAGCTTTTCAAATACTGAAGCCCTGGGGAGCAGTTCGCTTTCAAAACATAACAATTGTCATATTTTAAGCACCCAAAAGGGCATATGATTGAATTCAGTGAAAATTTGTTGGGTGCCCGGATACATTATTTGATCATTTAGTTATTCAGCTAGACAATTAATTGGGACACCGAGATTTCAATCTTCTCACTTGCAATGTGTGGAAAATAATCCTACATCTCGAAATCACGGATTAAATGAACAAATATAAAGAAAAGGCTTTTCACAGCACAATCCTGTGTACAAGCAATCATAGACCGAGTACTGTCTTTTCTCACTTCCTTACATATGTGAATACAAAGCCAGAGTCTACACACTGAATAGCCAGGCATGGATTTTGTGTGTTCTTAGGTCAGTATACAACTACAACTCCCACCGACCCCCATCATCTCATCCATAGACAAAGCATGGGTGCACAGGCTTGCCTACCTAAGCCCCTATTCTTCCTTCCCCTTGGACATACTGCAGCCTGTAGACATTAGAAATCTGATACAGTAGATTTCTGTATCATTAGAAATCTACAGGGTTTTATGATTAAAATTGAACCTCCAACACACTTTACCTAAAGAGAAGGAAAAAAAAGGTTCATAAAGAAAGTCTGTGTATCAGCTAGCCCAATAAGAAGTTAATGAATATGAGCCAGGCAGTTGTGGAGTACACCTTTACTTGGGAGGCAGACAGAGGCATGTGGATCTCTGAGATCGAGGCTAGCCTGGTTTACAGAGAAAGTTCCAAGATAGCCAGAGAAACTCTGTCTCTAAAACAAACAAACAACAACCAAACAAAACCAAAAACACAAGAAAGAAAAAAAAAGAAAGAAAAGAAAGAAAGAAAAAGTTAATATAATGTTTCCTGAGCACACTACGTCCAGAAATTCAATGTTTTATAGAGTTTACTTTTCCCCTTTTGATCTATCTCTCCCCCGCCATCCCCACCTCAAATATTCATACCAAATATCCAAAGCTAGTGACAGTACAGCATCACTTCCTATTCTCAGTTGACCCGAGAGAGCCTCTTGGTTAGGACCAGCATTGATGGCGTAGAGGAAATAACGATGGGTCAGAAAACAAACCCATTTCTGCTCCAAGGCACAAAACAAACCAGATACACAATAAGAAGACAAACCAGGTTTGCTGGGGCACCATGCAGACCAGAGACATGTTGGACAGTGGCAGAACTGCTTGAGTCTGGGAGACCATAGCCAACATGAGTAGCACAGCCAACACCTCTGAAGAGAGGAAGAACAGGAAGCAAGGGCTCTAAACTGTAAGTGGCTGAACGCCAGCACACAGGACCAGAAGCCTGTTTACCTGACCTTTGATTGACAGGTAGCACCAGCCTCTCCATTCATCCTCAAGGAAATCTCACAGGCAGTCATTGAAACCCAGACTCACTTACATAGGGGAAAGATGCTTTGTCCTGTTTTAGTAAGCCTTCAGGTCTCTGGCCTGTGTTATCCAAAAAGGAGGAATCATTTTTCCCTTTTCCTTCTCCTTGCCTTCAACTTAGTCTCTTTTACATTTTTCAAAGAACAGAAGGAAAAAAAAAGCCAAATGGACAGCATGCTGGCAAGCTCCTGGTGTTATCAAATGGAACTTGAGCATTCTGTTTCAAATTTTCCTGAATGAGAACCCTGTGGTCCACAATAGTGCTTTCAATCTGGGGGACTCAATGTTCTCTGGGAAAGGAGGTTGGGGCCAGAGGAGCACAGCAGTGCTGGCCAAATGTAATTAGCCAAAAATCAAGAGTCCCTCTTCAGGCAGTGGTGCCTTGCCTAACCTGGATATGTAGAAATCAGAGTCCAATTTACAAGTATTTTGAAATACAAATCTTTGCACCCCAGCCCATCAGGACACAAAGAGAATTCTACCAGGCACCAGCAGATGGGACCCAGCTGGAACTCACATTCTATCAGCTGTTCTTGTCTGACTTTGACGTTCTCCACTTTAACTACAAAGAGCGTCTCAAGCTCTTAATTTTGTATCCAAGTTCAACATCAAACTGTGTTTCCTTATTTTCTCTTACAAGGTCCTTATATAGTATTTTTTTCCTCTTTGTTCTTATAGGCCAGATTCTCTCCTTGCGTCCTTGTCTGCAGGGGCTGGCTTCCTGCTGTCTAGTACACAGGTCCCTTCCTCTCACCCACTGCCTCTCTATCCAGTGCTTAAAGGCACTCCTCCAGCTTCTGGTTTCTTTATGCCTGGAGACATCCTCTCCTATAGTTACTCAGAAACTAGAAAAGTGGCGGAGCCTCCTTGCATTTCCTCATAAGCACCTTGCAAGGCCGTCTCAGGAAGTACATGAGGGATCAGCCGTTGCAGAGCACTTAGAACCTTGACTGCTTCAAGGTGAGCGCTGAAGAAATATCAACACAGTCGTCGTTATCATTTAACAACTACAACAACCAAAAAAAAAAAAAAAAGAAGCACTTGGGCTTTGGAGTCAGTCACACTCAAAATAAATCTAATTTGAATTCTGCCTTGGCCTCTCGATGTTTATCCTGAGCGAGTGAGTGATGCTTTCTCAGTTATGAAACGAGCAGTATCCTGCGGCATCATGTAGCATCAGCATCATAAAAAAAAAAAAAAAAAATTCCCCCCAAAATGTTACAAAGATTCAATCAGCAGCATGCCCAAACATAAAACACATACTGTGGGTTTTTAATTTGTCTCCTCCTTCTTTTTAAATCTTCCACCATTTCTTTTTTCTATTGAGACATGTAGACTACTGTGAGTACCTGAGGGTTATGCAATGTGGGTTTGCAGCAGGTGGCAATCAAAGCAGGGTCAAAAAAAGCACGCCCTGTCAGAAGCCAAGTCTTTTCTGGGCTGGGAAGCTGGTGCTCTTCAAGCCGTGCTGTTTAGACTCTTAGAGCTTAGAAGTATGATCTGATTAGATGCTGTGATGACTTTAATCGTGGTTTTTTTTTTTTTTTTATTTGCTTGTTTGTTTGTTTTCCTTTCACACAGGATCACTTTATCCTTTGGGGAAGCTTGGTGCCTGTATACATTTTAGAATACTTTTTTTATTTCTTTGTTGTGTGGATGCGTGCACGTGCGAATACACATGCACATGTGTGCCCGAGTGTGTGCATGTGTGTAAGAATGTTTGTGTGTCAGAGGTTAAGACTACATGTTTTCATTAATACTTCATTTTATTTATTTTTTTACACAAGGTCCCTCACTAAACCTGAATACCCACACCACCTGGACAGTGAGTCCTGAATCCACCTGTCTCCACTCCCGAGAGAACTGGGATCACAAGTGTGGCCCACAATAGCCAGCCTTTTCACGTGGGTGCTACGTGTCACACATGGGCCCTCATGCCTGCAGACAAGCACTTGGATGACTGAGCTGTTTCCCTAGCTCTGAAGATAGTGTTCAGGAAACAAGGAGCTCTATATCTTGGTCATTTGCCCCTTGACTTATGCCCTTTGGTTTATTTCCACGGCACCCCGAACCTACTCTTGCTGTGACCTCCACAGCACCCGCTACCTCTGTTGACCTGTGTGTTCACTGTCTTAGACTTTACTCACCAACGCATTTGTTCATCACAGTCACCAGTTACAAGGTAAGCTCAAGAAGGAAATGAAAATCTTTGTTTATTCCCTCTCTACTCATCCATATGCATTTCCTGAAGGAATATGCCAACCATTAGCAGGAAGTGGGACTGGGTGGCCTTTTTATTATGCGGTACAGAGTTTAAGCATTTTTCATTTGCATGTCAGTCATCTAAAAGTCTGAGGTTTCAATAATCAATTCATATTTACATTTTTCTCATGAAGAAAACAAAACTCCTAGAAGATAGGATTAGGTGGGGGCTCAGCATCCCCCCTTTGAGTGGTCCTCTGAGCGAGAGAGCAGTTGCCCCTTTCAGAAGGGGTTGCCAGCATTCTCTTAACGTGGTGCCCTCCCTCCATGCCTGTTCCTGTTCCTTCTTTATCTTCACTTGACTTTGAAACCCCCTGCTGTAAAGACCATGTGCCCTTTGGCTAAGCTGAGTAAGCAGACTGACTCAGGATGGGAAAGGAAAGAAAGATTTATACAATAAAGTCTCACAGTCAAAGTGTTTTGTTTAATCGCACACACTGATCTCATGTTTTACTTTTTATTTTACTATTTACTGAGCCAGTGTGCTCCAAGAAAGGTAACGTTCTACTAAATAGCTAAAAATCAACATGTTTTTCCTTTGTCCCATAGTGCCATGTGATGCTGTGTGAAAAACTGGGATTGTACAAGGCCTGTCCCAGCATCTGAAGAGGAGGCTAATGCTGTGCCACTCAGTCAGGCCACTCCCTTTTAGTGCGAATACATTAGGAGAGATGGTTGTAGAAGCTGACAGCTTGCACTTCGTGCCACTTCCCAAGAGCACCACCTTTGGAAAGTCATTACATTTTAGCTGATTTAAGTGTCCTCTCTGGTCACTGCTGTGTTGCCATCAATGCTCACTGCCACAGCACAGGTGTACATGTGATAATTCACTGGAAGACCCAGTAACAGTTGTAGGACTGGAAAGCGTTGGGGGTTGAAAGAAGAGTTTAAAAAGAGTAAATAAACCAAAAGGGCATCTGAAGTAACAAGAGCCTTCAGACACTAAGACTTCTGCCTTAGTCGCTGTGACGAAACATCATGACCAAGGTAAATTCGAATAAAGGACAACTGTAACATCGAGCTTTTCTACTCTTGCCAAAACTCAGAAAATAACGACTCTGAGAGTGAATTATTATGAATAATTGCCTAGGCCAAAAACTTTGGCTCATTCTTGGCTGGCTCATAACTTAATACTCCACTTATTCTATTATATTGTGTCACATGGTTAGTTATTTCTACTCAATTTCATGTGACCATCTGCCTCTACATACAGGGTAAATCTCTCTTGCCTGACTCTATCCCAGAATTCTCTCTCCCTGCTGAAATTGCCACCTCCTATTTCCTCCCTATGCTAATAGACCAATAGCTTTTTATTGATGGGTGATGCTTCTAAACATTGCATAAAAGATTATCTCTATAGACAACATTTATTTGGGGATGGTTTACAGTTTCAGAGGTTTAGTCCATTATCCTCATGGCCGAAAATGTAGAAGCATCCAGGCAAACATGGTGCCTGGTGCTGGAGGAGCTGAGAATTCTACATCTTGATCCAAAGGCAGCCAGGAGGAAACTATCTTCTGCAGGCAGATAGGAGGGGATTGGAATTCCACACTGGGCAGAGATTGGGCATAGAGACCTCAAAGTCCACCCTCACAGTGTCACACCTACTCCAACAAGGTCACACCTCCTAATAGTGTCACTCCCCATGGCCCAAACATTCCAACACATGAGTCCATGAAGGCAAACATATTCAAACCACCACAGCTTTCCAAAAGCAATGCTTTCTGAAATAATTGTGTGCACAGTGTGTTCGGTTTGTTTTGTTACTTTGCTTTTTGTTTGCTTGCTTGCTTTGTTTTTTTTTTTTCTTTGTTTGTTTTTTACTGATGCTGTCATAAAGCACTCTGGCAGAAGTCACTCAGGGGTGAAAGGTTTTATTTTGGTCACTACCATTGTGTATTGTGGACACAAGGTTCAGGCCATTATAGCCGGGAAGTCAAACTGGTGGAGCTTGAGGTAGGTGGCCCACAGCACATCCACAGTCAGGAAGCAGAGTAATAAGTGAGTGCATGCAGATGCTCTGCTCAGTCTCTCTCCTTACACAGCTCAGGGTACCAGCCAGGGAATGACACCACCCAAGGTGGACAAGTCTTCCCACTTTAATTAACATAATCAAAATAAACCCTCAAACTAAACTCCTGCCCAGGATTCATTTCTAAATTCTATCAAGTTGATAACTGACATTAAACATTGCAGGCAGAAATCCAGTGACACTCTCCCTTCACAAAATATTTCTGCTGCTCCCTGAGATCCCAGGAACTGAAAGAGCATTACTTGTGCCAGGAATATTCCAGGATCACAGCTACACAATAATTGTAAAGCATGTCAGAACAATTTCAAATAGGAGTCATTAAAATATTTTCGGTAGCCCTCCACTTTACTAGTAAGAACATGGAATTGATGTAAGGTTTGAGGGGTTCAAAATGTAATGAGAGCCAAGAAGGCCTCACATTGAGCAACTGAAGCACCCTCAGTAATGAGCTAATCTACTGAATGGATAGAAAAATCCAAATTAAACAGAGCAGATGTGGTAGTAAATGAAGCAAAACCCAGATGTGTAGTGTGTGTGTGTGTGTGTGTGTGTGTGTGTGTGTGTGTGTGTGTGTG
>JADRCC010558542.1:0-14250 GCA_019843855.1 Hylomyscus alleni | reverse complement strand
AGTCAGTGTTTTCTCTGAGTATAGCTCCTGACAACATTCTAGTGTAAGATCACACATCCAAGAATATTGGGGAAACATAGTTTCTCTTTAATGCATTTAAATTTTTAAAAAGAAAAAAAAAAGGACATAAGCTTGCATAGGTATATATCTGGGAATATATAGAAGAAGGGTTGAATATAAGCAAAATAGACTTTATGAAATTCTCAAAGAATTAGAGGATAAACAATGAGGGATCAGGTAGAGGAGGGAGAAATGAATAGCTTCAGTACTGGGAGAGGTGACCGGAATGGGTTGATATTGAGGAGACAACATGGAAACCTAGTGTAGTAAGAAGGGAAAACTTTCTGGAACCTATAAGGGTGATGCTAGCAAGGACTCCAAGTAATGCAGGATATGGGGGTCTGAACTGCCCATATTCTGGAAGCAGGCTAGGCTCCCAGTGGTGGAATTGGGACCAAGCAACACACAGCCTGTGCGGCCTGCAAAATGTACTGGGGCAATGATGGATGAAACTTGTTAGAGTGACCAACCAATGATTGGTCTAATTTGAAGCCTGCATCATAAGAAGTAGCCCATGTCCAATACTGCCTAGACGAGCAGGATCTAGAAGCTGGATAGCTGGATGACTAAGAAACATAGGATAGAATCAAACATGATACACAAAGAGGAAAAAAAAGTCAATGAAATAACATGTTACTTAATGATATTCTGCTATACTTATAAGATCAGGGAGTAGTTCAATTATCAGAGAGGCTTCCTCTAGGAGCTAATGGGAGTAGATGCAGTGACCCACAGTCATACATTAGGCAAAGCTTTGAAACTGTGCAGAAGATAGAGAAGAATGATTGATGATTGTAGGCGTCAGAGGGATTGAGGACACAAGTCAGAACATGGGCTACATAATCAACCAAGCAAAGGCAAATAGGGTCTCACAGAGACTAAGTAGCAACCTCAGAACATACATGGCTCTGTGCTAGGCCCTCTGTATATTTGTTGTTTAGCTGGAGGTTTGTATTGGACTCCTAACAATGAGAGTGGGGATATCTCTAATTCTTTTGTTTTCTCAGTACCATTTTCCAACCTTTTAGATGGCCTAGTTCAGACTTGATGTGAGGGGTTATGTGTATTCTTAATGTACCACTAGGATGTCTGCTCTTTTCTGAAAAGAAACAGAGATGTAGTGGGTCTTGGGGAGAGGGGAGTAGAGAGATTGGAAGAAGGGCATGGAGATGACTCTGGTCAGGAAATATTATATGATAGACTAATGATTTGTTTAAAAAGGAACACTGGAGGAAACTTCTTTGATAACGATTGGGCTAGCAGCTGATTTATGAGTATTGCAGAATTATTTGGAATCATTTCATTTTTTTATTTTATTTTGTTTTGTTTTATTTTTGTCTCTCATGTTTGGTTCTATCATGGTCTCTGGGCTGTCCACAACTGATGGGAGTCTATGTAGTGACCCACAGCCAAACATTAGGCTGAGCTTATGCAACACTGAAGAAGAGGAAGAAATCATTGTAGAATCTAGTGGAGTTGAAGACACCACAAGAACATAGTCCACAGCATCAACTAATCAGGGGCTCACAGAAAGTAAACTGACAATCAAGAGGCTTGCATGGATCTGTGCTAGGTCCTCTGCTTGTATACCTTGTTATGGTTGTATACCTTGGTGTTCTTGTATGACTCAAAACAGGGAGAGTTGGGGGTTTCTCTGGCATTTTTGCCTGCTCTTGGGACCCCTTTACTTCTACTGGTTGCTTAATTCAGCATTTATATATGTTCCTGTTCTTACTATAATTTATTCTGCTGTGTTTGGTTGATATTCCGCCTCTTTTCTGAAGCTGAATGGATTGGGTTAGAGTAGAGCCTAACTGTAGAGAGACTGGGAGGACTGTAAGGAGAGAAAATTGAAATCAGGAATGTAATGTATGAGAAAAGAATATTAACAACAACAACAACAACAAAAAGAACATAAATGAACAAGCCAAAAGGAGTAATACTACATAACTTCATAAAATAAAAGAAAATTAGCAATAAACAGAATAAAGAATCTTGCCCATAGTGAGATTATTTCACCTTAAAGCTACATACAATAAATAAAATTCTGCCTTCCAATTTGACATTCACAATCCTCTAAATGGAAAGATAAGATATCACTGGTGTTAAAAATGAAAAGAACGCTTCTATTTTTGAATTATGAAAATCTTAGAAATAGCCAAAAACTCAATAGTGCTCAGTAGTATTCTAAGGTGTACGTAGTATGGTTTTAACCACAAAGTAAAGTAACCTGGATTATCTTCTATATTATTATATCCATGCATTACTGGAAATTATTAGTAATCATGTTTTTGGGTGGCAAAGATTCCTGAGAGGGTGAAAGAATTTACTGCCAAGTCTAGCACTGTTATCTCTCTCCTCTGAACCCACATCATAGAAAACAAAGAAGAGGTTCCTCAAAAGTTGTACTATAAACTCCACTCATCTACTGTGGGATGGTCACCATGGTGTGTAATACACATGTGGGCACAAATAGACACATACATAACCCCTAAATATGCAAAATATAAGAGAATAAAAAAATAAATAATTTTTTTCTCTTTGAAATAAAAATTATCTTCCTGTATCATTTTTTGTTATATTTTCCCTCATGGTTAGATTCCTGAACCATGATTAGTTCTTACTATCAGCATCTCAAGTGTGGCTGGGGATGTCTTAAGAGCACACTTATAGAGAGATAGGCTTATTGTTACTTTTAAGATGCTACCAAGAAAAAGTAAAATGGTATACTTTAGAGAAAATACATCAACCGAGCACAAAAAGAAAAAAAAGATTAATACAGAAGAAATATAGCACTATTCTTAACATCTGTGGTTTTTCAGAGTTCACTGAAATAGTCATCAATTATAAATTACATGGTAAAAAATAAAAAAGTTCTTATAAATTTATCCCCACTCAGCAGGTGATGTCACTGATTGTTCTTTTTAAAAAGCATAGTAAAAATGACATTTCTTTAAATGCAATCAATGTAAATCTAGAAGGTAACTATAAATATCAATTTTACTTAATAGATTAAAAGAAGAGATTTATAACTGCCTCACACAATAGACACATTTTTTTTTAACAACATCAAGGTTCCTAATTTTCTTCAAGGTGTCTCAGGAAAGGAGAGAAAAAAAAAGATAATTTCAATTTCTGCACTTCTATTCCCAAAACTTTCTTCTAACTTCCTCTACCAAGAAGTCTTGCCCAAGGATAGACTTTCAACCTTCCACTTGGTTGCAATATTTTTATAGATAGAGGTAAGTAGATAGCAATAGATTGAACTCAGAGGAGTAGCTCAAGCTACTACAGAAGATCTTTTAGAACTCTAGACATTATTGAACTATACAGAATTATTCTAACTTTTCTTCAGTAAGACAGTCTCAATGTATTTTCTGTTATAATGAGTTCAATATAAAGAAAGAACAATTTATTTATACTCAGTGATTCCTTTTATTCTTCTAAGGTTTTATGTCTCCCTCTGTTCAAATGTCATTTTTAATCAATTCTGTGTTATTGCTTCTTAAAGTAGTAAATTCTGTTGTACTTATAGGGTTGACTATTTATTAAGATAAATTCTCCTTTCAATACAAATTAAAGATTTTGTCCATCATTAGGTGGCTTTCGAATATATTTTGGCATATGCAATATAATTAGGTTCATCATTAGATCAATTCTTTCACAATCTTTACATTATAATTAAGTAGACTTGCCTTTGTATCATCTATTTCCCTTGAGTTTGATAGGACCCATAATTGTTTATAATAAATAAAATATTCTAAAGGTGACAGGATGTCATTTTCTTGATTAGATTATGATACATGGAGAAAGTAGAGGGATAGTACAGATGTAAATTAGTCTCTGACTCTCTGTATTTTAAGTTAAACAAGAGGAGGTTTGTCTGAGTTGGAACTTACCTGAGAAATTCCTCAATGGAAAGTATATAGAACAGATTCTGAGAGATTTATTGTTGCTGTTATTGATGCTGCTGTTGTTACTGTTGTTGTTGCTGTTTGTTTTTGCTAGCATTAAGTAAATAATCTGCAATACATTTCACATATTTTCACCAGTTTGTCTCAGGACATTTGCTAGTGAAATCCTTCATAGTTATGTTTCAGATGGGTATGCCACCTTTCCCTCCTACTTGTGACATTGTTAGCAGAGAGTCTATGTAAATTATGTTCAGGTTATAACTTAAAGGAATCATGAGGTAATGAATGGATATCAAAAGCCTATAAATTTGTGGTCATCTGTTATCTGTTTGTAGATAACTAATCCACCCTAAAACAAACAAAAATGCACATAGTAATGTAGAAGCAAAGTGATAATTTCTTATGTCTTCTAAGGCAAAGGTCTAGACTTTTATAAGTTTAAAAGAATAGTTAAGTTGATATACTGAGAAACAGCCAAAGACCTTGTTTTTTGAAGGTCATTCATAAGCCCAAATCTTTTACTAATTTAAAAATCAGATAAAAGAAAGGAAAGAAAAATCTAATCTACATCTTTCAACTACATATTAAGAACAGAGGCCGTCGGTGGTGGCGCACGCCTTTAGTCCCAGCACTTGGGAGGCAGAGGCAGGAGGATTTCTGAGTTTGAGGCCAGCCTGGTCTACAGAGTGAGCTCCAGGAAAGCCAGGGATACACAGAGAAAACCCTGTCTCAAAAAAAAAAAAAAAAAAAGAACAGAGAGTAAAGCCTCTTGCAGTAAACAAACTTTGCCTAACATCTATGAATTCTGTGAGTCAGGAACTTGAACTGGGAGAAAACGGTTGCTTTGTTTAACAATACTCAAAAACTCCAAAGAAGACATATTTGGTTAGAGTTACCCCAAGATATTTTATATTATTTGTGACTATTGTGAAGGGTGTTATTTCTCTAATTTCTTTCACAGACCATTTATCATTTGTACAAAGGAAGGCTACTGGTGTATTTGAGGTAATTTTATATCCACACACTTTGCTGAAGTGGTTTATCAGCTGTAGAAGTTCTTTGGTAGAATTTTTGGTGTTGCTTATGTATACTATTAAATCATCTGCAAATAGTGATACCTTCACTTCATCTTTGCCAGTTTGTATCCCATTGATCTCATTTGTTGTCTCTGCTTTAGCTAAAATGTTTAGTACTATATTGAATAGATATGGGGAGAGTGGACATCCTTTTCCCTTACTTGGGATTGCTTCAAATATCTCTCCATTTAGTTTGATATTGGCTGTTGGTTTGCTGCATTTTATTTTTATTGTGGTTAGGTATGGGTCTTGAATTCCTGATCTCTCCAAGATATTTTAACATGAAGAGGTATTATATTTTGTCAAATGCTTTATCGGCATCTAATGAGGGAATGGGGTGGGGATATGCTTTTATAGAAAGGGGTGGGGTGGGGGTAGGTGTTATGAGAGGAGAAACAGTCAGAGGCAGCATGGAGGTGGATAAACACTGGACTGTAAAAAAAGATTAAATAATAATTGAAAAGGAAAGATATAAATGATAGGAGTTGGATCATCCTAAAGATCCACCACCTTATTATGTGCCAAAAATTTTCTGTTAGAAGTTGGCTGTTCATTTAAACCTCGGTTTCTACATGAGATTTCTCTGTGTGGGTTAGCTTAGGCTTCTTCAGAACTTGACATCAGGACTGATTCTGTTGGGGCCCAAAAGTCCCTGGCATCTCAGCTTCCATCTTGTCCCTGGGCCATCATCTATTAACTAATACTCTTTTGTTTCTTTCACTATCCTGCTTCTGTTCCTGTAATTGACTCAGGACATTTTATGATAGGGGACTTTCCAAACTTTTTACAATGGGGACATTCCATTCTGGACTTTTTACAATGAGGATATTTCTTTCCAGATATTTTACAATGTGGGACAGGGGGAGCATTCCATTTACATTAATGTGTAACCAAGCAATAATATTGGTTTGCCCCATGTGCCTGGGCAAATACCTTTGTGGTTTGTAGCCTTATAAGCCATTTGTTTCCCTAGAGTAAACTGAGACTTGAACAGATTTTTTTTGTCTTGTTTCCCTCCTTTGCATGTCTTGATCCTAATTTGTCATTGCTGCTCCCTTACCTCAAGGACTCTGTTGTTTAAGTCCTGCAGGATGGGGCAGGATTCCAAAGTGAAGATTTGTGGGGATGACAAGTTGAGAGGAGAGGGAAGAGGAAGGAGAAGCAGAAAAAGATGAGAGGAAGAAAGGAAGTCAGCACAGTCTGACAAAGAGAAGCCTCCAGTAACTTCCTTAGCATGTAGCATAGGGCATGTAGAATCACTCCAACATCCTCCATACCTCAGAACAGAAAGCAGCCTAAAAGGAAGGGAGTTAAGCACTCTGTCTTGATGGAGAACTGACAATATTCTAGATAAGTACATGGAACCTTAAACATGTCTGCAGCAATTCTGAAATGACAGCCTCTCACTTATGCCCTTCTTATCTCTAAGTTATGTTTAGATCCAGGATTTATTTGATGAATAAAGAGAGAGAGAGAGCATATAGCCAGTCATATACTACACAAGTCATTAAAATGCTAATTTGAGTGACTCTTCCTATTTTCTGTTTGGAGAGAATCAGTAAAAATACACATATCAAAGTAGGTACCGTCACATCCTTATGAATTCAGGGAGTCCCTTATCTGTTGTTTCTTTCATAAATTTGTTATTGCTTCCCAGAAGTTTCTAGTCTTCATCTGCATTCATTTTCACCCCATGAGAATCTCATATATCTTACTTATGCAGCTGCTTCCTTGAGAATATTTGCATGTTTAAAATCTGAATTTTAGCCCAGAAAGTTTTTGTTGTTGTTTTCCAGAATATTCTCAACTTCTTTACTGGAAAGCTAACTACTTTGCTTGAAGCTTGACTTTCCCCTCCTTTCCACGTTTGTGAAAACACATAAGCCCTTTTCTTTGAATACATTACATGTGATAATCTTCAGTGTATTTCTGAGACTGAGATTGTTTTTGATCCTGACTTCATCCACATACACTTGACTGTTACCAATACAGTCTTCCCCATGTAGAGAGATGGGCTTACTTACATATCCACTTCTCACTGTATATATAGTAATACACTTACAGCATTCAAATCCTGGGTTAAGAGTTTACAATTATTGTTCCATAGTCAAAACTGATGGTATATGAAACATGTTTTTAATTCACTGTCTAGATCATGACAAGTCACACACAAACATATACACATAACAAACTCACATTCTTACATCCACCTAGTTTTATAAATATCAATAACATATGATTTTTTGCCCAAGTAATTGGGTCTTGTAAATCAGAATGATACGTGTAGTCATTGAATTTTATTAGCTTCTCACAGTCATATGTGTAGTATCTAAATTAATTTCTTGGAAAACGAACAGGCTTTCTCTTTTACCCATTTGTCCATGCATGGTTAAAATGGTAAAGCTGATAAGGAATCCAAGAATATATTTCAAGATCTGCCTGAAGGCTCACACTGAATTGGCCACATGGACAAAGATCATGGGAGAGTAATGAAGAGTTTAATGGGATATAAATGATAGGTGTGTACTACCACCTTTCATCCCACTGGCTATAGCTTGGTTACAAGCCAATTCCCACTTTCAGAAGGATAGAGAATTGGCATCTAACAGTAACAACTTTATGCTATGGAAGGGAATTTACGTATTTCTGAAGGACAAATATCCAGTTCATTTATTTTTTCCAGTGCCAAGTCAGATATTATTAGGTACAATGGGCTAAAAAAAACTCCATTATTTCAAAATAAAACTCATTTTTTCAGTGTGTTTTCTGTATGGTACTTATTTAAATGTACATAGTGGTGTATAAACAAAAATCTGTTGACATTGAAATCCCCAACATTTGAATTTGTTTTACCCTCTTCTCAAGGTTACCACATTCAGCTAGTCTGTATAAATAAGACTCATAGTGTAGTCTGTCATTCTTATTACATGGTAGGTGAGGTTTTTGTAGCATTTTCTTACATTGTTTTAGCAAAGTCATGCAAACTGAAATAATTTATTGGCAAATATACAACTTGCATTATTCAAGATTAATTTATCATGAGAACAGGTTTAACAGTGCTCATTAGTATAATCACCTATTTCTGTAGGTAAAATGAGTTATTAATATTAATATACTAATAATTATATGCTAATGTATACTCTAGCAATTACTTACATAAATAATTTCTGGGCATATGGATATGCCTGTGGGTAACCATGAAAAAAAATTCTTGTAGTAGGGAAGTGAGAAGTAATTAAAAAATTAATATATATTTATTTATATATATAGATTTATATACACATACACTAAGCTCATGTGCTCATTATTAAAGTAGCCTGCTGTAGAAAATATAACATGCTGATATTTGATTTTAGGTCACTTTCTTCTAAATAAAAAATTCATTGGTCTCTACTAGAACATTCTCCTTCATATTAATTAATAAGAAGTAGAAATCAAACATTTTTCAAATTTGAGTGACCTCATATGTGTTTACCAGTAGAGAAAGAATATAATCTATAGACTTTGAAGCTACACACAAAAGTTGTTTCCCCCTTTGTATTGTCCTTTCTGCTATTAAAAAAGAAAAAGATTATTTGTTGAAATTTCCCTCTCATCTGTTCCTTTTATAGTTTTATGACTGCCACAAGAAATATTTCTCTGTTTCTCACTTAACATTTGTTCATAATTTGTGCACAATCAGTGGTAATTCTGAAGTCTGATTCACAATTTTATAATCTGCATCCTGTGAATTAACCAAAATTTCTTTAAGTGACAACTTAGTAATAAACAGAGTTGATTTGTGGCTTTATTTTGTAAATTTAAAAAACTATCAGTTGAAAATTATTACTTGACAAACATCATGGAGTGCTTTGGAGAGACGACTCAACTGCTATACACAGGAGCTTCCAAGTTTGACTGTAAGTTCAATCTTCAGGACCTACATCTTGGTGAGAAGATAACTGTCTCTGCAAAGTTGTTTTCTGAACTGCAAAAATGTGTGTGCCCTTTGTGTGCACATGTATAAACTATCTTGCTCATGGTGTCTCGGTGAGTGCCTGTGCATTTGAGCTGAGTAGTATACTTTTTAAGCGGAATGATAGTTATGGGTAACCAACTACCCTCAAATTTAATTTGAGGCCAGCTCCAGAGCTCCACATTCATAACTCATTCAAAAGCAATGCTGAAGTTGAGAGAGATCTAACCTTGTTTCCAAGGTTAGAACCAGTGATTGTTATTCTGTTAAATGATTATGCAGTCAAACCACATTCTAAATGCTTATCTATAGATTTAACTAGTGCTGTCCCAAGCATGATTACAAAGCTTCTTTTTGCAGTAGGTAGCAGTCATTGCATTTCTAGACAAAGTGCAAAGAATAATAAATGTAGAGTTCATTTGTTAATGAGACATTTTTATTAAATCTTCCTCATGCCAATAACCAGGAATGAAGCAGGATAGAATATAAGTCAGAGGAAAAGGAGGAATAAAGTCAATTATGCTTTTTAAATGTATAGATTTTTATTTGATACTGGATAGAGTTGTCTTTTTCTCATTAATAAACATGTTACATATGTTTTCCTCAATTTCAGCTTAAAATACATTCACTTTAAACATTCATATTAGATAACAATTAATAGATTTTGTTTCTCATTATTTTTCTTTACTTTTATGAGTGACACTAAATGAAAGTTCTCTGTCAAATATATGACAAGAAAAATCATAACATCGGTTTGACATATTCAAATTCTTTGCATACTGCATTACTTTAATTATTCATACCCATATTCTAGCTTTATCAACTTGTAATTTTGCATGAACTACCAAAGATCTCATGACAACAAACCCTATGTGGTGGCTTTGTAAATTTGCCATTTGATTAGATTCAACTGCATTTACAATAATACTCTTGAATTATGAAAGAATTTACTGGAGAAAGGTGGAGAAATTGTTTGTACACATTGAGTTAATATATACTGTTATTTACATGCTGGCTCATATTGCTGAGCAAGAGACAGTTGATGAAGCTTTCCTGCTCTATCTCAGGGACCTTATGAGAAGCTCCAGGAGATGGTCCTTGCTTCTATAGCAAACCCATGTAATCAAGGTTAAACTCTGTAAAATATATGAGGTTTCATTGACTCTCCTAAGTGATATCCTGTAATTGTAGACTTCTAACTGCCCTTGTTCTGCTTTTCAGGTTAAACCCTGACTGGTCCAAGCAAAAAGTAAGCAGACAATAGATGGATGTCATTTCTGAGGCTGTCCAGGCATGGTGGGGCTTATTAGCTGAGCATTGGCACAAGATTGATACTGCTATTCTATACTGTGAAAGTTTTTCCTTTCCACTATGTAGCAATTTGTATACATTATATAAGCTTGGATATTTAATATCAAAATATGAATTGCTGTTTTCATTAAAGTTGTGAATGAATACAGGATGTGTCAAATGATACTTTAACAATGTAGGAAGAAGATTCTCTGCACACTACCCAAAAGAAATGTAAGCACAAACCCAGACACAAAACTTTTGACCAAAAATTTATTCTGTATGTAAGATATGCTAGGAGTATGAAGGCATAGAACTTATGAGAGTAACTAACCAATAATTGATTTCACTTAAAGCCCACTCCATGAGAGAGAACTCCAGCTCAACATTGCTTGGGTAACCAAGAACTAGGAAATAAATATACCACAGACAAGTAGGTCTTAAAATATGCATCAGTATAATGACCCCTAATGATATTCTACTATATTCATGGAGCAGTGCCTTTAGTCTTCATCAGTAAAGTTACTTCTGCAACAATCAGAAACACAGGCTGAGACCTACAGTCAGACTATGTAGAGGGGGAGAGTGCTAGGAAATCATAGCACTAAATCAGGTGTCTCTATCAAATCCTTCTCAGAGCTCACGGAATCCTATGGAAGGAAAGGCAGAAATAGTGTTAGGGTTGGAGGAGATTGAGGACACATAGGAATAACACTCTCTTAATCAACAAACTCAGATGAACTTTCAGAGATTGAAGCAGGAATCATGGAGCCAACACAGGTCTGGACCAGATCCTATGAATATATCACTTTCAGCTTAGTACTTTTATGGGACTCCTGAATGTGGGAATGAGTGGGTCTCTGATTCTTGTGCCTTTTCTTGGTGCTTTTTTTCTTTCGTTAAGTTGCTATTTCCAGGCATGGTTGTTTTCTTTCTAGTTTTACTGTATTTTATTTTATCATGTGTGTATTCTTTCTTAGAAGCCTGCCTTTTTTTTCTAATTAGAGACACAAAGAACGTGGATCCAGAGGAAAGGAGAGATGGGAAAGAACTGGACAAGTAGAGGGAAGGGAAAGTTGTAATTAGTATATATGATATGAGAAAATAGTCAATTTTTGAATTAAAGGGAAAAAGAATGTTTTATTAAGAATATATTTACACTCACATTTTAAAAGTTAATTACAAATGATAATATTCTTTTAAATATATTTTACTGGGATTTGGAAAATCTTCTCAGAGATATTAGTTAGACTGTGTTTAATTACTAAGCACAGAAACAGATAACAGAGTCAGGAAATCAAATAGTTTTTTAATTGAATCCATTGGTAAAACAAAGGACCCCAAGTATATTTAGCTTCCTTTACTTTTGACATATACCACACAGCTACCACTTATTGCTCTCATTTATGCTAGATATTATCATGATGAATATTTTATATACTTGTATAAGTGCGTATATATGAGATGGTTTAGAAATATCCAGGATTAATGAAATATATGTATTCCTCTAATTACAGCAACATGCTAATTTCTATGTAAAAAAATCTATTAATATATGGTATCACAACCATTATGCAATAAGATGGGAGTCTTTATGAGAAGAAAGACATATGTGGTACTGTAAAACTGGAAAAATTCTATAGGTGAGGATGTCCCAGGCCCTAGGGAGGAACTTTTTAATATTAAAATAAATAGATATGGAACCATACTTTCTTTGAAATACACCCTTAGACTAATACTGCTCTATGCCTTGGCAAGAGAAAAGTCTCTTTGGAGTAGGCAATGGTTAATACAGATAGTTCTAACTCATCAAAATACAGAGATTGGATGACTACACAGGTCATCTAAATATGGATCGCCATCTAGAGAATATAGTAGAGAAAGGTGCAGGGAAGATAGTAAGAGCTGGAAGATATGAAGTAATCCCATGAAATGTGATATTCTGCATAAGGCATGGCCTATAAAACCATGAATAGACAGTAGTTTTGACCACTTATGCAAGACCTGTGCAAAGCCATAGGCATGAACTTAGGAGGAGGACTGGTTGGGAAAAAAATCAAACAAAACAAAATGTTTAAAAGAGTAAGAGGGGATAAGAGAAAGTTAGGTAGAGGATCTGATCATAGTACATTCCTACATATATGAAAGTTTCCAATATTATATAATGAGGCATAAAGTTCTTTAAACTACTAGGAAAATCATTATGAATACTTCAATAAATACATGGTGTGTAGATAGATAATGAGATATTTATCAGCAATAGCAAAGGCAGCAAAGTATTAAATTTAATTATCTGAAGGAATGAGGAGAAAAATAAACCAAACAAAAACAAAATTAAAAAACCCAAGGGCCTAGAACTTTTGATCCAGCTAAATTAACACTTAGAATTAAGAGCAAAATTAGAATTATAATAAATAAGTAGACTTGTTGCATTCTATAATCTTGTAAAAGAAAAAACAGCCTTAGTCTAAAAAGTGAATAGTTTTGGATCTCAAATGTATTTTTTCCTCTGAAACAACTATGTAACTCTACTTATTTTTGAGTGTCACTGACCATGGATTGAATGCAATAGGAAATGAACATGAGTTAAGACATATTAACAATTACCACAGAACAAAACATGAGAAACCAAATAGTTCTCTTCAGATTTTTCAGGAATAAGGCAATCATGTTCTGCATTTTTAATACTTTGCAAATGAATTCCTACATAGTCTGCACTAAGATAATAATGAACTATACTAAATAAAAAATCTATTTTAGTCAAATTTATTATAACAGTTCTCAAGGGAAACACAATAATAAATATATACTGGATTTTATTGGCAATAGTACTTAGCTTAACATCTGATGTGTTAAAAACCAAATGTATTAAACATTGACAGAGTTATGACAAATAGGAGGTATTTATTGATTAATAATTGGAAATATGTATGAATTTTGTTGATTATGTTGTAGAAGTTTTAAAAATATCATTTCTTGAAACATTAAAATATCATAGTTACAAAGAATAAAAATATTCCAGTTTCTATTTCTGTCTCCAATGATCAGCTTAGTCCTTGGTGTTTATCAACTTGATTTGAAGTTTTCAAAGACAGTGTAATCAAGACAACACAAACACGAATCAAATGAAATAGAATAGAGACCAAGGTCTGCCCAAGCATATGTTACTTATACTATGAATTTATTTACTGGACTGACATTAATGTCACTGTTTTATCCAGAGGCTTGACAATGTGAATGTACCATATAAAAATTGAATGCTTTGTTGGCTTTGTTCGTACTTAACAATGAAAAGATTTAGGAGCCAGCTATGTTCCTGTTTTCTTATATGCTATATATATGTTTAGATCTTAAAATGCTGACCTTTCCTTCTTTAAAACAAACAACAAACAAACAAACAAGAAGTGGCCAGATATAGAAAAGTTTTTCCAGATAGGAACCTATATTTTATTATTCTTAAAAAACAAAACAAAACAAAACAAAAACTAGTGGAGAAATAACATCTCTTCCTCAGAGACCACACTCTTTAAAAGACACATATTTATAAGAATTTCACACATCCTTACTTTTGGTTCTCATACTCTCCCACTACCCTCTCCTTTACTACAAATCCTCTCCCTCTGCTTCTGTTTTATCCTTTATACAAACATCCCTTCTTTTTCTTCACATATGTTTTCGTTCTCTTTCTCACTATTTTGAGTTCTTCACTATATTTTCACAGAATCTTTTTATTTTAATTGCATTGTGAGATAGTAAGCTTACATATAACTTTTAATGTCTGCTTTCTTTGGCTTAGTCTTTGCATTCATGTCCTGATTTCCCCCATATTTCTTGACTCCTCCCTGATAAGCTTTGCAGGACTCAGACTCCTACCTCACTAATTTCATTTTATCCATAATGCACTGTCCATCCCCCAACAAATTGTCCACATCTCCCTGCAGAGGACTCATCCTAG
>JADRCC010558534.1:0-10074 GCA_019843855.1 Hylomyscus alleni | reverse complement strand
TTTTTTTTAAAAGTCTATAGAACATTGGTTTAGTGCCTTCTGGTTTTCTGAGGCTACACTGAGAGTCAGTTGTTATTCTAACGATCTCCCTTTATGTGTTACTTGATCTTTTCCCTTGAAGCTTTGTAGTATTCCTTCCTTGTTCTGTATGTTTAGTGTTTTAATTATTATGTGTCAAGGGGATTTTCTTTTCTGGTTCATTCTATTTGAGAATCTGTAGGCTTCTTGTACTTTGATAAGTACATTCTTCTTTAGGTTAAGAATTTTTTCTATTATTTTGTTGAAAATATTTTCCTTGTCTTTAACCATAATTTCTTTTCTTTTCTCTATTCCAGTTATTATTAGACTTGTTATTTTCATGGTTTCCAGACTTGTAGAGGTTTTATGACAAGATTTTTTTTTTAGATTTAACATTTTCTTTGACTGCATTATTTGTTTCTTCCATATGTCTTTAATTCATGAGAGTTCTCTCTTCCAACTCTTGTATTCTGTTGGTAAAGTTTGTCTTTGAGGTTCTTGTTCAAGCTGCCAAATTTTTCATTTTCATTTTTCCATTAGTTTGTTTTTTCCTATATATCTTTTCCACTTTCAGGTCTAGAGCTGTTTTATTTATTTATTTCCACTATATTTTTGAGCTTTCATAGATTTCCTTAAGGAATTTATTAATTTCCTCTGTCATATTCATAAAGTCCATTTCAAAGTTTTTTGTTGTACGTCAGCTATCTTGTAATATCCTAGGCCTGTAGTGGTGGAGTTGCTGGGTTCTAGTAGAGATATATGTTCTTGCCCTCCTGGAGGCCTGCAGTGGTGGGCTGCTGGGTTCTAGTAGAGACATATTTCCTTGCCCTCCTCAAGACCTGCAGTGATGGGTTACTGGGTTCTAGTAGAGACATATTTCCTTGCCCTCCTTTATTGTTTGGGTTTTTATGCCAGCACCCAAGCATCTGCACTTGGGGAGACTAAAATTCTAGGTACTCATATATTCTCCTATCTTTGTTGAATGTGTGGGTTATATTTCTTGGTTTCTGTTGCCATGTTTGTTACTTAGGAGAGTGTGATTGCTACGTGTTACCTGGTAGGAAATTGGGGGGGGGGGATCCTGATGGGTGTGGGGACTGGGATTCTGGCTAAAATGTGTTTATAGGTGTTGGGAGCTAACATTTAGGACAGAAGATGGATTAGATGAGGGAGTTCATAAGAGGGATAAAAGCCTGGTGTTCTACTGTGCTATGCTTAGTCCCTTGTAAGTGGGGGCAGAGTGAGAAGGGCCCATGACAGGTCTTCTTCTACAGAGCTAAAGATGAAGCTAGGGGGCTGCACTTGGTGGAATGGAAAGAAGTGTGAAGACCTCCAATTAGCTGTCCC
Organism: Hylomyscus alleni; assembly: GCA_019843855.1. Lineage (NCBI taxonomy): Eukaryota > Metazoa > Chordata > Mammalia > Rodentia > Muridae > Hylomyscus > Hylomyscus alleni. The sequence goes on along the minus strand of JADRCC010558534.1, from coordinate 8,709 downwards.
ATTTTGCTGATCTTAGTGGTATACAGGTACCCAGGGGATGGAGGCTGAAATAAAACAGTGAGTTGAGGGAAGGAAGTTCCAAGAGGAAGATCTGTGTGTTCCATGAAGGCAGAAAAGGTAAGATGCAATAAGTGTTCTGTTACAGAGCTGGGGACAAGGCTGTGGAAGGAGGGAGAGGGGTTGGCAAGGTGAGGCTCTGCAGTTACCATACCCGCTTCCTGGGTTCTTTCCAGTTTCTGGCTATTATAAATAAGGCTGCTCTGAACATAGTGGAGCATGTGTCCTTATTACATGTTGGAGCATCTTCTGAGTATATGTCCAGGAGTAGTATTGCTGGGTCTGCACGTAGTGCTAAGTCCAATTTTCTGAGGAATCACCAAACCATAGCAGCCTTATTTATAATACCCAGAAGCTGGAAAGAACCCAGATGTACCTCAACAGAGGAATGGAGACAGAAAATGTGGTACATTTACACAGAAGTAGAGGCTCACAGCCATCCAGTACTGAGTAAAGGGTCCCCAATGAAGGAGCTAGGGAAAGGACCCAAGGAGCTGAAGGGTTTACAGCCCCGTAGGAAGAACAACAATATGAACTAGCCAGTACCCTCAGAGCTCCCAGGGACTAAACCACCAACCAAAGAGTACACATGGTAGGACTCATGGCTCCAACAGCATATGTAGCAGAAGATGACCTAGTCAGTCATCAATGGGAGGAGAGGACCTTGGTCCTGTGAAGGCTCTGTGACCCAGTATAGGGGAATGTCAGGGCCAGGAAGCAGGAAAGGGTAGGTTGGTGAGTGGGGGGAATAGGGTTTCTTTTTCAAAGGTGAAATCAGGAAAGAGAATAACATTTGAAAGGTCAATAAAGAAAATATCTAATAAAAAAAAGAAAAAAAACAGCAACATTATCAGCATCTTTTATTAAGTCAGCAGGATACGTTTAAAATTAACCATGAAATATATTCTGTAGTGAGAACCAGATTATAAATCTGGACCTGGGAAAGTTTAAAGTCATGTAAACACTCCCATCATTTAATAATTAAACTGCTGCAAAGCAATTTTAATATACTTCAGAAAAATGATATTAATATTGTGATACCATAAAATTTACATTTAATGAAATAGTATTTGTTACTTTAATTGTCTTGGAAGAATATTAAATTGAATGTCAGAAAGATCATGTACAAACAGAGCACCTATCATTTTACTGCAATCTCTGTAATATCCCAGAAGACACACTCTTTGTTAAAAGAATGAAGAAGAGTGCACATTATGGGGTCCATGGCTCCAGATGGACATGTAATAGACGAATGCCTTATATGGCATCAATGAGGGGAGTCCTTTGGTTCTGTGGAGACTTGATTACTCAGCATAGGGGAATGCTAGAGCACTGAGCTTCGAGTGAGTGGGAAAGTGGGAGAGCACACTCATAGAGACAGAGGATGGGGGGCGGAGATACAAGGTCTGTGGAAGGGAAACTGGGAAAGGGCATAACATTTGAAATGTAAATAAATAAAATAACCAATAAAATATGCAAAAAATAGTATCAAGTGTACTTAAAATAAATTAATAATCAAGACAGGATTGACTGAAACCTTTTCTAAATAAAAATTTAAAAAAAAATACCTGCTTCCCTGGCTGGAGTGTAATCTCTTATCTTTTAATGAATTCATGATATAAATTTTATGAATGTTAAAAGTTGAGAAATCTTTTCTGAGACATGATAAAAGAAGAGTAGGTCTGTCACTTGTTTTGGTGACTGGAGACAGCAATGCAAGTTTAGCTGTATCAGACTTCTTCCTTTTTCTACAATTCCTGGGATGTGGAGTGATAATTATGTCTCTTCAGCATCTTGAAATTTAGCACTACAAGTTGCTAAGACATACTATTGTGTTTTCTCCGTAAAAGACTTTTGTTTAATGGGATTTCACACCACTTAATTTTCAATCCACTCAGAAACTCATGTCTTCTATCATCTTTCATATGCCCTTTTCACATTTGGAGCGGTCTTGTAATTTTAAGTGCAGTGCTTTATCTAAGTTTCTTTGAACATCACTTGCCTTTCTTCTCTTGTCCCTTCTGTTCATTTAATTAAACTCTTGTGCATGTGTGCACACACGTGCACACGCATGCGTGCACGCGCGCGCACGCACACACACACACACACACACACACACATACATTTTGCTGATGGAAAACCACACAGGGCTTACTGGGTTGTGTTTTCTATTTCTTTTTTTTCCCTATTTTTGTTTCTCCATATTTTTCTTCAAAAAAATTTATTTAAAGAGTTTCTTCAGCATCTTCTTTTAAAAACCCTCAAATCCAAAACAACAAAAAAGTAACCACACTGTCAGCATGCTGCAAAGGCAGAGTGTGTTTTCAGTGAACAATGAGCCTCACTGACATTCTGTGTGATCTTTGTTTTCTTGGTTCTTGAAAGTTCAGTGTTTTATTTACTCATTTTTTCCCTTCTAACACATACTTTTGTTTCTTTGATCATATACCCTTCCAAGTTTTACTTGGGTATTTTAAGGAAATGGATTAACGGCCACTTTACAGTTGAAGAACCCACTTTTCACTTACAGAAGATTTTTTTGAGATTATAATATAATTTCAACATTTTTCTCTTTCTTTTTTCTCCCTCCATCTCCCCTCCCATATATCATCCCCAGACCCCTTCAAATTCATGGCCTCTGTTTTTTAAAACTAATTGTTATTGCACACACATATGTCTTCTTATATACAAATATATTTTCAAATATAATCTGTTCAGTCCATATAATGTTACTTTAATGTATGTTGTCTGAGCTGAAGATTTGGCACTGGAAAAACAATTTTTGTACTCCTCTCTGGGTAAGACCACACCTCCTGTTCTCAGTTTCCTCACTTGGCTATAGTTCTTTGTATAGGACTCCAACTTTGTGGACTTTTCTCCCATCCACTTTAGACTGTTTATTGATGTTACTCTTGTTCAACTCATGTTTGGGAAGTCATGTTGATGAGACTTTGTAGTATAGATTCTGATATCATTAGCAGACACAGTCTCACAGAAAACTCCTGGATCTGATGGCTCTTGCAATAATTTTGTTTCTCTTACAGTATGTTCACAGAGCCTGCCTTACTTAGGTTCTGAAGTGCTTTGAGATGTACCTGTTGGGACCGGGCTCTGAAACTGTACATTTTGATTGATTATAGTTTTCTGTAGTAGTGTCCGTTGAGAAGTTTACTTGACGGTATGTGATGACTACACTTTTCTATGTGTATAAAGACAAATGTTTGTATGCTGTTATTACAGATTATGCTGGTTTAACAAATTAGAGGTTATAGGTTCTCCTGTAATAATTATGACTTCTCTAGTACTGATCAGTTAGCTAGGTTTCTAGTATTTGTTAAATAGGTTTTAATTCCAATTAGAGAGTTTTGATTACTACCAAAGTATTGACACTACTATTGCAACTATAGGGTTGCTATTCCATGCTGGTCATTGTTGTGGTTCATAGGTATTGTGTCTGGGTAGAATGGCCAGTTGCCTTCCTCCATTGGGAGCTTGCATAGTGCTTTTTGGTGTAATGAAAGCTAGCCTCCAGTGAGGAGTTGTTCAGGTCAGTGCTGGCTCAGAGGTCTTTGGGTTCTGTTTCTGAAGTGCATGATGCCTTTAGTGGTAGTGGCTTGTCTTCCACCTTTAGTGGACAGCCAAGGGCAAGAACAGTATGCTGTATATTTTGGGAGTCTCTTGGAGAGCTCTGGCCAACACATCAAAGGTGACTTCTCATGTCTGGTGTAGGGCTTCTTCTTGTGTGATCTTTGGCTTTTGAAGGGAGGCTTATCAGTCCAGATTAATCAAGTTTATTAAGATTACACATATATATGTAACTTAAAATATATCTGTAATTTATATATATATGTGTGCATATATATGCATATACACAGAATATATGTATGTAATTTATAATTATAATATATACATACATATATATATATATATATATATATATATATATATATACAGAATTATAGTTGTTCTTAGGTAAATAGCTAACAGTATGATTCCATTTGGCTTTAAAAGACATCTTTATTGTTATTTGGTAACTCATTCTGCGTTTACCTCCCTCCCCTCCCTAAAGATGCCCAATTTTTTCACTCTGCCCATCAGATCGTGTGCATGAATATTCTCACTTCCCCCTTTACTCTCACCCAACCTTCTTCTGTATTTACGTCTACACCACTCCCTAAGGAGATGATCTTTTCTCATTTCTATCCGATCACTTTTCTCCTGTTATTCTCCTTAAGTAACTCACTATCTTCTTTATTTAATTCCTTTCCCTCCCATTTCCTCTATCCTATTCTTTCTGTCTCACTCTTCTCCTTTACCTGCCTCCTGCCTTCTTCTTATGGATCAATTTTTAATACTGATATGAACAAGGTATGTCCTCCCCACATGGAAGTGATAACATATAAAAATGTATACCCAGTTATTTTTTGCAAGTTTTCTCAAAAAATATCTTTGAATTCACTTTGATTCTGACAAGATCATGTATAATTAATATGCATGTGAAAATCCAGATCGAATCCTCTCTTTCTGTCTCTCCTCTAACATGTCAACAATATGCTACAATTTCTGTTCCATAATTCCTTAAGTGATCACTGTGAAAATCTTGTCAAATCTCTTCCTGCTGCAAGTGACTGACAATGACTTACAAATGGGTGAAAACTAGAATTTATGATGGAGAAACTGACAGAGTCTATCTGACTCTGTACTGAAAAGTGTTGATGGGACAGAAGAATAGATATAACTAAGGGTGCCTTGTCTTGGCAAAGAGCTCCCACAGAAAGGAAGATAACTAATAGCCTGCTCAGAAAAGAAGAAAATCATTGTAATAACCCTAGCCTTCTCAAGGACCTACAGTGTGCTTGTCTGTAGGGTCCTTAGCGATAAATGGATCTGAAAAAGCATTATAAAGTCTTCCTTTTCAAGAGGATGGCTTCTACTTCAAGTCCCAAGAGCCTGAGATTTAGTTTGATGTGTAGATAGATGTGGAGTGGTCTGTTTCAGACTCCACAATTAAAAGCAGCAGACTCTTTCAGGGGCATGAGTATGTTGGAAACGACTAGTTTTTCTGTAACTAAGTGAGAGAAAAGGATAAAATCTGAAATATCTCTACTCTTACACGTAGCATATAAGAAATATACAGAAATATGACATTAACAAATAATCATAAAACTTTTCGGTGGCTGATGGGTTTAAGCTTATAACTAAATGGCCCAGCAAACACACCTATAGACTGGCTTAGGTTTATTTTCCTCTCTCCTCTCATTTATCCCCATTCTTTATTTGATAATAGCAGGACATTTCCCTGAAGTCAGAATAATTGCAGGAGGGATGAAAGGGCCGGAAAATTTCCAGGTGGGAACTGAAAATCTCTGAAAAAAATATTAAATATTGTTACAATACAAAAAAGAAAATCCTCATGCTTTTTTGATGTAAAACATGATAAACATGTTAAAATATTGTAGAAAAAAGAAAACATAAGCTAAAGTTACAGGAATGCTTATGAGTGACTTTGTGGGCTGTGGAAGCCTACTTACAGCTCATGGTAAGCTTGTTGAATACTTGACATACCACACTCTCAGATGAAGACCATAACATTTCTACACATATTTCTTGTGTCTTCACAAAATCCTAAAAGTTACTTGAGTGGATTGTTGTTATTGTATGAATCTTAAATATCCACAATCAACCCCATCCCCAATTCATGTTTTGAATATTTGTTTCACAGTTGGTAGCACTAAATTAGAAGACTCTGGAACCTTTATTATTTGGGGATCTGTCTGATGGAAATAGGTCCGAGGGGGGTATGTTATACCAGGAGACTTCCGTTCAGTCCCCACTTCCTGGTCTATTGGAAGGTAAACAACCTCTGACACATTTTCTCATTGCTATAAACTATTAACTGTTTCCATGCCTCCCATTGTGATGGATTGAAGTCTTAAGCCAAAATAAATCTTCTATTTCTTAAATTATTTCTATGAGGTCCCATCGTCACCACATCACAAAGGAGCATTATTTGTGATTACCATTTTCAGAAAAGAAAATTTAAACATAAAGAGATTAAATATCTAGATCACCAGTTCTCAACCTGTGGATCACCTTTGGGTCTAATGACCCTTTCACAGGGGTCATATATCAAATATCCTACATATCAAATATTTACATTATAATTCATAACAGTTGCAAAATTACCATTAAGAAATAACACCCAAAATAATTTTATGGTTGGGGTCACCACATCATGAGGAACAATATTGAAGGGTCACAGTGTTAGAAAGGTTGAGATCCACTGATCTAGATAGATTATGATCACACAGCTACAAGACAAACTTTAATGCCAAAGACTATTCTTCATTTTGTCTATGGTTCTCATCTTGAGACATACCTGGTATATATGTCTAAGTAAGCCTTCTATTTTAAAATGTTTCCTGTCATCCATTAATATACATTGAATAATGGATAATTGATAAGTCATTAATATCAACGTGTGTGCTCAAAGAACTTCATTACAAACAGAGATAAGAAAGAATGTCTCAAATGGATTTGGCACAATTATAAAGAAACATAAAATATTTGATAATTTGGGGCATGTATCTCATGATAATATGTAACCCAGTATCTATCTATCTATCTATCTATCTATCTATCTATCTATCTATCTTATATGTGTGTGTGTGTGTGTGTGTGTGTGTGTGTGTGTGTGTTATAGGAATGAGAGAGGATTATAAGCTTTGAATGAATAACAGTAGTATCTAGATAGTAGGGTAAACTGAACTGTAGTAGTCCCCAATATACCCGTGTCCTTATTGCATAGCTCGTGAAAATGTTGCCTTAATCATAATTTGCAGTTATGATTAATGTTGAGGGACTTGAAATAAAAATCCTAGATTACATGGGTGGATCCAAAAAATCAAATGAGCATTTAAATGCAAAAAAGTCTCTTCCAGGAAGAGAGGGAGGAAAGATATTTTCGGGGTTGGTGAGACAGGCAAAGTAGAGAATAAAGGTTTTTTATTACTGACTGGATAAAAGCACTGCCATGCAAATATTGATAAGCTAGAAATGAAACGGAATAGAATCCTTCCTACAGTAAAAAAGAATATGGGAAGGGGAAATGATTTTAGCCTAGATTAACTTGTCTTCGACCTCTACCCTTCAGAATGTTAGGCTAATACATTCAGATAGCTTAAGCCACTCTACTTGTAGTAGAACACTACAGCAGCAATAAACAACTAACACAGCTAGTTCATGCATATTCAGTGGGCTATAGACTTACAAAGATATGAAATGGTCCACTCTTAAAGCTGTCTTAAGGGTGGAAAGGTACAGCTAAGAAGACCACAGCTCAGAGGTACTGACTAACTCACCCAAGAATTCATCAGGCACATCTCGGGCTTCAACTCCACGGCTTGCCTGTGCCCTCTGTGCCCATATGTAGACATACATAAATGTAGAATGGGCTGATAAATCATGAAAACTGGAGATTTGTCTGTCTTAATTGTCATGTGGCAAAGGTGATACAGTGGAGCAACATACAGGTTGTGAAAAGAGAAATAAAAATGACCTTTTTTTATTTTTAGAGACATCTCCACTTCCAATGGTATAAATGGATCAAAAACTCAGGTGACGGTGGATGCTGGCAAGGTTGTGGAGAAAGAGGAACACTCTTTCATTGCTGGTGGGGTTGCATGCTGGTACAACCACTCTGGAAATTAGTTTGGCGATTCCTCCGGAAATTGAACATAGTACTATCTGAGGACCCAGTTATATCACTCCTGTACATATATCTAGAAGATGCTCCAACATGTAATAAGGGCACATGCCCCACTGTGTTCATAGCAGCCTCATTTATAATAGCCAGATGCTGGAAAGAACCCAGATATCCCTCAACAAAGGAATGGAGACAGAAAACGTGGTACATTTACACAATGGAATACTACTCAGCCAATAAAAACAATGAATTTATGAAATTCTTAGGGAAATGGATAGATCTTGAGAATATCATCCTAAGTGAGGTAACCCAATCACAAAAGAACACACATGGTATGCACTCACTGATAAGTGAATATTACCCAGAAGCTCCGAATACCCAAGATACAATCCACAAACCACAAGAAACTCAAGAAGAAGCAAAACCACGGTGTGGATACTTCAATCCTTCTTAGAAGGGGGAACAAAATACCCATGGAAGAAGTTGCAGAGACAAAGTATGGAGCAGAGACTGAAGGAAGGACAATCCAGAGACTGCCCCACCTGGGAATCTTTCCCATATACAATCACCAAACCCAGACACTATTGTGGATGCCAGCAAGTGCTGGCTGACAGGAGCCTGAGATAGCTGTCTCCTGAGAGGCTGTGCCAGTGCCCAACTAATACAGAAGTAAAGGCTCACAGCCATCCATTGGACTGAGCACAGGGTCCCAATGAAGGAGTTAAAGGAAGGACCCAAGGAGCTGAAGGGTTTGCAGCCCCATAGGAGGAACAAAATCTGAACTATCCAGTACCCCCAGAGTTCCCAGGGACTAAACCACCAACCAAAGAGTACACATGATGGGACTCATGGCTCCAGTTGCATATGTAGCAGAGGATGGCCTAGTGGGTCATCAGTGGGAGGAGAGGCCTTTGGTCCTGTGAAGGCTCTAGGACCCAGTGTAGGGG
>JADRCC010558533.1:0-15803 GCA_019843855.1 Hylomyscus alleni | reverse complement strand
CTGTAGACCAGGCTGGCCTCGAACTCAAAAATCCGCCTGCCTCTGCCTCCCAAATGCTGGGGCTAAAGGCGTGCGCCACCACCGCCCAGCTGGTTTCATTTTTTTAAAAGAGTTATTTATTTTTATTTATATGAGTAGCTGTAGCTGTCCTCAGACACACTAGAAGGGAACATCGGATCCCATTACAGATGGTCATGAGCCACCATGTGGTTGCTGGGAATTGAACTCAGGACCTCTGGAAGAGCAGTCACTGTTCCTAACCGCTGAGCCATCTCTCCAGTCCTTGTTTGCTTGTTTTTTAAAAGATAATGTTTTGTGTAGCCCAAATTGGCCTGGAATTCACTTTGTAGGCAAAGATGACCTTGAGTTTCTGATTCCCCAGGATTCCAGGCACATGCTACCACACTTGGTTTATGAAGTGTTGGGCATTAAACAAAGGGCTTTATGCACTCTAGGCAAGTACTCTAGCAACTGAACTACATTCCCAGGCCCAGACTCAGATTCTTTTAAGTGTGGTGCTGTCTGAAGACAGGGAACAATTCCTCAAGACTTCCCCAGTCAGTCGTCATTGGCTTATGCCTGGAATCCCAGCACTTGAGAGGCTGAGCAGGCTTGGGCTGTAGTGAAAACTGTCTCAAAACCAAAACACAACACAACAACCAACCAAGAATATACCTCCCTCTGCCTCTATGACAAGGCTGAATTCTTGTCGTAGTCTGAGCCGAGGAACCTTTTAAAATGCTTATATTCCCCTGGCAATAAGCAGCGATGGAAACTCCACACTCGCAGAACTGGCAAATGGCTTCTATCAGAGAACTACATCTTCCCAACTGCTTTGCATTGCATCTTGGCACTGCACAGCCCAGTTGCATCACCCCCAACTCCAGATCCCATACAAAGAATGTGCCTCCCAGCATGCATAGAGTCTGCAGAGCCAGCATGCTCTGTCCACGACCCTCTTCCAGGGCACAGTGGGGAGACTATCAGGTAACAACATTGTGTTGTTATCCTTACCCTGATGTGTTAAAACTCTGTGTGGTGTGATGAATTAAGACCAGGCCCGGTTTTCACTTTCCTGGCTGCCAATAGTTTTATTGTAACAGCTCAGAGCTGTGAGTTTCCTTCTCAGGCAGATGGCAGGAAGCCGTGAAACTTTGGGAAAAGAAGGCTACTCCCGGTACCGTTTACAATACTGGTGTTTGTTTGAGCCAGCTCATCAGGACATCCAACGCAAAACTCTTTTGCTCTTAAGAGCATTAGAGGACCAAAGTGTTACAAGAACAGGGAGAATCCCTTTGAATTCACTTCCCTATCAACGTCTCATCGAGGAGCTGACCTCCCACACCACGCTTCCTCACAAACTTTCTGTGGTGAACCCGAACTGACAGTAAGATCAGGAAGGGGGTCTGGAAATCCTTAAAGTCAGCAAATGAGCATTAGTGAGATACTTACACAGGCTGAAGTTGTGCTAATCTCTCTGTTTTGGCAATTATAGCTCTGGGGGTGAAAGGAGGGAAATGAGAAACCCTGAAACCCGAGGGAGGACGTCATCTGCTTCAGATGTCTGTGAGACCCACGCACATCCTTGCTTTTTTTCCCCTTCACGCCACACCTCCCGAATGCAGGAGGCAAGGGGAGGATTTGGAGGCATACCTCACCTGTGCTTCTGACTGTATTCAAAGCCACATTTAATTGCATCCTATATGTACCTGGAACATTATTATTACCATTACCACGCCACCACGACCACCATCACCATCACCATCACCACCACCACCACCACCACCACCACCACCACCACCACCACCACCATCACCACCACCACCACCACCACCACCACCACCACCACCACCATCAAAATATTTTTCTATTTGATAGTAAATTCAAAATTCTAGTTTCTATTTGAGAATACATCCCTTATTCTTTTTTATTTTAACTCAAATACTAATCACAGGCTAGGGAGATGGCACAGTGGGGACAATGTCTAGGGCACAAATACAAGAACCTGTCTGATTCCCCAGGAGCAATGTAAAGCTGAGCTTTCATTCAAAAATGTGTGGTAGAATACATCTGTAATCTCGGCGCTGAGAAGCGGAGATGGTAGAATCTCCAGAAGTGCAAGCTCAACCAGCCTGGCACGGGCAAATACAAACAACAAAGAGGCTCTGTCTTAAACAACTCAGGCATTGAAGACTGACACCTGAGGCTAACCTCTGCTCACTCTAGCAGTCATGTGTATGTGCGCGTGTGTTCATGTTTGTGTGTGTGTGTGTGTGTGTGTATGCAAGCGCATGAGTGTGCGTGAGTGCGCACGTACACACACACACAATTTCTTTTTTAAAGTTAGTTACTTAATATTTCTTCAACTTGTGGTCATCAGGCCTTTTTTCTTTTTCTTCCATCTTTCTCCTGATTTCACAGGTCCCTTGTACTCTAGGGTATTGGCATTATGCTCTGTACCGAATGGCATTCCCAGGACATATTAATGCTTGCACAACTGATACACAATAAACAGGTGCTGAGTCATCAATTTTCAAAATTGTCTTCCAGTTCATCCCACAGCCACCATCTCTGTTCCCCTAGCTCACAATCATCCTCGCACCGCCTAGAAACCCCAAGCAATCCTTATGACTTCCCAACTCAGCATGACCAACCGCCTTGGCAAGCCCCTCATGCTCCCCCTTCTTAGAAAATAACATACTTTGTTGTGTGAGCCTCATTGATTAGCAGCAAATACAAACAGAGCTCTTCATTCTTTGAGTTTAAATATTCTCATACATTCTGTATTTTCCCTATTTCTTTTTCTAGTATATCTTACAAGTATATTTAAACAAGTGTAATCAGTAGGAACTCTGGTGAAAAAAAAAGACTGAGGTCATAATTTTTGAATCTGGTTTGAATTTTTTCCTCCTCAAAATGAACATGAGTTTACTGGCAGTGTGTTTTCCACTTCCCAGATCCTGTTTGCAAGTTTGGTGTCTGGTTTAACAAATGATCCTAAAAGAAATGGACAAATTTTCACTAATTTTCTGATCTTAACTCTATTCTGCTACCCCCCAAACTACTATCCCAACATACATGTGTTTACACACACACACACACACACACACACACAGAGAGAGAGAGAGAGAGAGAGAGAGAGAGAGAGAGAGAGTACTGATGGTGAAGAATATGAAGTCCTCCCCTGCATTCCCCTTAGGTTGTATCATTGTTTAGAAGTTACTGGTTCTCATCCAGAATCAGACATGAACAGAGTAGGAAGTTTCAACTTAGCCTTATAAAGTAGTAAGCCTAAGACTTGACTTGTGTGTATGTGTGCATGTGCGTGTGTGTGTCTATTCCTGTATGTACACAGGTACATGTGTATGCTGGAGTTGTGAATGTCAGAAGTCAAACTTGGGTGTTATTCCTTAGGAACCATCTACCTTGTTTTCTTGAAATAGGGTTTTGTACGGGGACCTGGAGCTCCTTGATTAGACCAGGCTGACTAGCCCCAGGAAACTACCTGTCTCCACATCCCAGCCCTTAGATTACCAGTGCAGGTCACTGAGACAAGCTTTTTCCATGCATGCTGTGGAGTGAATTTTTTTTTAAAGATTTATTTATTTATTACATGTAAATACACTGTAGCTGTCTTCAGACATACCAGAAGAGGGTGTCAGATCTCATTATGGGTGGTTGTAAGCCACCATGTAGTTGCTGGGATTTGAACTCATGACCTTCTGAAGAGCAGTCAGTGCTCTTCCCCACTGAGCCATCTCACCAGCCCTGAATGTTTCTTTAAAGCTGATCTGGCACATGAACATCTTTTTAATGAGTCAATAGTTTGATTGTAACAAGCGTTTATTGAGTGCTTATTCTAAAGCCAATGCTATCGTGTCTGAAATGACAGACTCTTCAATTCACTCTTTAAGGCAGACTGTTACTGTCACATCCTTGGGAGCAGATGCTCAGAAGCGTTCAGGTGACGCATCCTGAGTGAGAAAAACAGGTGTTTAGAGCCTAAGCCTACTTCTACTTCCATTGTACTAGTGTGCAAGCGCGCATGTGTGTGTGTTTATAGAATTCTATACGAAAGAACTGGAAGGTTCCATTCAAGCTGGTACTTCTTAATGATTTGAAAAGCACAATTCTACTGCAATAAACCTCGCCTAAGAGCTGTCACTAAGACCTCCCTGAGTTTTTAATTTTGTTTTTTTAGGATTTTTTATTAGATTTTTTTTATTTACAATATCTCCTTTCCCAGGTTCCTCTCCAAAAATAAAAATAAAAATAAAAATAAAAATAAAATAACAAAAACTAAAACAAACTCCTGTTCCCTCCCCTCTCCCCCTGCTCATCATCCCAACCCCTTCTGCTTCCTGGCCCTGGCATTCCCCTACACTGGGGCACAGAACCTTCACAGGGCCAAGGGCCTCTCCTCCCACTGATGACTGACTTGACCATCCTCTGCTATACATATGCTGCTGGAGTCATGAGTTCCCCCATGTGTACTCTTTGGTTGGAGTTTTAGTCCCTGGGAACTCTGAGGGTACTAGTTAGTTCATATTGCTGTTCGTTCTAAGGGACTGCAAACCCTTCAGCTCCGTATGTTCATAGCAGCCATATTTATAATAGCCAGAAACTGGAAACAACCCAGATGTCCCTTAACAGAGGTATGGATACAGAAAATGTGGTACATCTACACAATGGAGTACTATTAAGCCATTAAAAACAATGAATTTATGAAATTTTGGGGGAAATGGGTGGACCAGGAGAATACCATTCTGAGTGAGGTAACCCAATCACAAAAGAACACACATGGTATGCACTCTCTGATAAGTGGTTATTAGCCCAGAAGATCGGAATACACAAAGTACAAACCACAAACCACAAGAAACTCAAGAAGGAAGACCAAAGTGTGGATACTTCGTTCCTTCTTAAAAGGGGGAACAAAATACCCATGGAAGGAGTTGAAGAGGCAAACTATGGAGCAGAGACTGAAGGAAGGACAATCCAGAGACTGCTCCACCTGAGACTCCTTCCCATATTCAGTTATCAAATCCAGACACTCTTGTGGATGCCAGCAAGTGCTGGATGACAGGAGCCTGATATAGCTGTCTCCTGAGAGGCTCTGACAGTGCCCGACTAATACAGAAGTAGAGGCTCACAGCCATCCATGGGACTGAGTACAGGGTCCCCAATGAAGGAGCTAGAGAGTTTTTAATCTTTTCATCTCTCTCTCTCCCCCTCCCCCTCCCCTCCCTCTCTTCCTGTTCTAGGGATGAGTCCTAGGGTCTCATAAACAAGCTCTGTACTACTGAGCTATGTTCCCAGCCCTCTGGCTTCAGACTTACATCTAGTAAACACTTAAGGAATATTTTGCAAATACTTAACCAAATCTCTCACTGACAATTTGAAGCTTAGAACACCTTTAAAACTGAGTTCAGTCACTTAATATTAAGGGGAGGACTAGGAAGCCTGGTGGTGCTATCAGATATTGGTTGTGTGGTCCTTCTGGATATTGACAGTGAACTTAAAAAAAAATCTTAGTTTCAGTTGAAAGCACCATGTAAATCATGAGGGGAAAAAAAGCCCCCTGCCCCCACTCAGATCTCTTAAAAGGGATGTGGAATATAAATCTAAGTTTTAAAAGGTAGTTGGATTACCGAAACATTTATATTTTCTATAAAAGAAGCTGATATCATTGGCATTTATATGTATCTGTTCCCATTCTAATACAGTTACTATTTAATCTTATTAATAACCTTGTAAGATAATTTTATCCACAATTTATACATACTGAAGCTCAGAAAACTCAAATAATTTGTTCAAGGTCACACAGCTAATAAGTCCTCGAATTTGAATTCATAGTCCAGATGCTACACGGTTAACCACCCTTCAGATTGCCAGACAAAATACCCAGTTACAATTAAATTCTGGATTCTAAGGAACTCCTAAATAGTGCACGAAACATATTTGTATTAAAGTATATTCATTTCTTAGAAAATGGAACTTTAATCAGGTACCTGATATGTTTCGTTGTTAATCTAGCAACCTTACTCACAGTTTTCTGGCCACAGCAAGCCCCTCTGATTGGGACTATTTGTAGTTTACATGTATTTGAATTTTGCTACAGCATAAATAATGCTAGGTGCTTCTATGAAGCTAGGCAAACAAACCCTTTTGGATTCCCTTTCCCTCCATTTATGGGGGATGGGTTGGCCTGGTAACTGCCTGTTCCCTGATAGTGCAAGCTTGTCTCTCCTGATAAGAAAGGCTTTGCTTCCTCCTGGCACTAGACTGCCTCTCTCCCTACACTGGACTATCTCTGCGGAGGCCAGCTGTATCCGGCCTGCTGCTGCTCATCACTGTCTAACCTGCTTGTTGCGAGAGTCCTTGACTCTTTTTAGGAGGTCATGTAGCTGCTAAACCAGGTAACCAGGTTCCCTGAAGGAAGACAAATGACCAGATAGACTAAAGCTCGGTGGAAAGAGATCGTGTATATAAAAATCTGTTGTAGAAGAGGCAGGCAGATTTCTGAGTTCGAGGCCAGCCTGGTCTTCAGAGTGAGTTCCAGGACAGCCAGGGCTACACAGACAAACCCTGTCTCAAAAAAACAAAACAAAACAAAAAAAAAAATCTGTTGTAGAAAACATATCAATAGGGCCGGATCAAGCGGGGCCTGTTTGAGCACAGGTCCTGAGTTCAGTTCCCAGCAACCACATGATAGCTCACAACCATCTGTACAGCTACAGTGTACGCATATACATAAAATAAATAAATAAATCTTTTTTAAAAAAAAGAAAACATGTTAAGAGGCAAAATATATGCCACCAAATAAGCAACATTTATGTTTCAGTGCTGGGGGTTGAACTCAAGTTTTTTACAACCACTGAGCTATGCTCTAGTCAGACGACTCTGACTTGTCCGTGTGTATCTGTCATTGAGCACACATGTGTACCTGCCTGCCTGCCTTTTTACATCACCCAGAAAATGCAGCTGGAGAAACAGAAACTGTGATTATTTATTTAGAACTATTTCACATAAAAGGGTACATGACAAAGCTTCTGACTGCTATCATAGCAGGTTTATTTTATGTTGTGCTGTTTTGAGACAGAGTTTCGTGCAGTGCAAACAAGTGCAGACTCTATTTAGGTGAAGATGGTTTAGAACTGCGTCTTCCCTCGTCTAACCTTCAGATTAAAGGTGTGCGGCACCACACGCAGCTTCAGAACCTGCTCTTAATAGCCTCCTAGAAGTCAAATGCATTGTTCCTCTCTATCACACAATATATTTAAAACAAACAAGCACAGAAGACTGTGGAAGTAACTGATCTTTATTATCTTTGAATAATGTAGATAAAAGTCAGTATATCTCAGTGTACACACTTTGGGTCTGGTTAGTCTTAGTGTGTGATTTCTTTATTTGCAAGTTTTTTTTTTTTGTTTTTTGTTTTTTGTTTTTTTACAATAAAGCTCATGTGAAATGTAGTGCAGATAACTGATTAGAGTCTGTCTATACATGCACCTGGATAGATGTAGAATTACCCCAATTGTAAGGATTTTAAAATCTTTTTTCCAAATAGCATGAATTTTTATGACATCCAAGTAAAATAGCAATGGTCATGTATATTATGATATAAAAATGACATTTTGTCATTGTATGTAATTTTCTATGATCAGCACTTCATAAATTTCTTTCAGTTTTTTTAAGTCGAATGTGATAACACATACCTTTAATCCCAGCACTCGCATGTCTGAGGCCACCCTGGCCTTCATAGCAAGCTCTAGGACTGCCAGGACTGCTAGACAGAGAGATATTGTCTCAAAAAAAAAAAAACTACATATTTCTCTTAGTTTTTTTTTTTTTTTATCAAAAGAGTGCTTTGTATATCTCAGTTTTTACTAAGGCCCCATGAGATCTTGTACTTTTGTTGTACATACTATAGGTAAGAATTCTGAGGTTTCACGAGGTTAAGCAATTTGTCCAAGGCCACACAAGCCGGTAACTGACAGATCCCCGCACTGAAACCCACGCCAGCTCACTCTAGGAGCCGCACACTTAATTACTGCTCAACAGTGCTTCTATAGCGTAAGGTGACGTCTGCGGTGAAGAAGCAGTTTTTAAAATCCAGTCTGCTGCTGGCTTTTACTTCAAAGGCATGAAACGATCTCCAAGGGGAGGAGCAGGTGGGTGGCAAATGGCCTGGGTAGGATTAAATTAGATGCTGTGACTAGTACTCAGCACACCCCACTCGTGACTCACCACAAGAGTTGGACAACACCTGAATGGATCTGTGCCCAGGTTCAACCCCAGAAGCCCACAGATCACTTGCTTGACTATCACGGCAGTGTCACAGCTGGCAAAGGTTCTAAACACCCATTCTCTGCACAACAATGAATCAAAGTCCACTAATAATAAACAGTTTGCAGATGAGTAACAATCTATGGTGCACACTTTAAGTACACGAATATGGATAAGATTATTATCATACCACCCAGTTGAAATAGATTCACGACTAGTGAATTAGCTGCCCTATAGTCTCCTTTTTTTCCCATATATAAATAAGTATATGATCTTGAATTTTAAAAATTAGATTATTGTATTCTGTATGTATGAGTGTGTTTGCCTGTATGTGTGTATGCACACCACGGGAATCCCTGGTGCTCATGGAGAACCGAGGAGAGTGTCAGATCCCTTGGAGCTGGAGTTACAGATGGTTGGGAACTGCCAGTGGGTGCTGAGAATCAAACCCAGCTCCTCTGCCAGAGCAATGAGTGCTGTAAATTGAGTAGGTATCCCTCTCACTCCTTGAATATTTGTTGAAAAGAGAAATGAACAAAATAGACCAAGTTGCTGCCTTTTGTAAACTTAGATTTTTAGTCTACCAAGGTTTTGATGGCTTAAGTTTTAGGCCTTGTTAAAAACCAACTCTGTATACTTTGACAATTCATTCAATCCCTCTAAACAAATTTTCCCCTCTGCAAAATGAGCTTACTATTATCTATTTAATATTGTTGCTGATAGGATTAAATTAGTTATAGCCTACCAATGCCGGGTCATAATGTTTTAGCACAGGGACCATATCTTTGTATTCTTAGCAACAAGCATAAGTCCCTAGTGAGCAGCATGCCCCAGTTTAGGTTTGTTGAATGAATGTTTATGAGGTCCTATATGTGTAAAGAATATACATAAAGAATTTACATTTTGCATATAAAATATCAACCTGAGGCTGGGGGTAGATCCATGGTATAGTACTTCCCCACTATATGCTTAGCCATTAGTTTGATCAAGCCCAGAACAAGTTACTTAGTAAAGTAATATTCCTACTTTTCATTTATTTAAACTCTAACACGGTACCAGAAAACGTTCCTGAGATCCTGCTGAACATATGCAATGCTACTCTTGGGTTATGTGTTTCTGAAAGTTCAAGCTATAAAAATACATCCTATAAACACTCAAAAGATGAAAGGTTCTTTCTATTGATCTGTAGCACAGCACAGTCTCAATGCTTCTTAAAGGGCTTTTCCATAAACCGGCCCTGCATATAGCTTCGTATATATATATTCGTATATATTCTCAGTATAATCGTGCTCTCTAAGATTCCAAACCGTCACTGCACTGTGAAAGTATGCTAAGTCTGGGAAACATTTGGAAGACCTTCTCCGCCAGCGATAACACGAAAAGAAATAATTCCATACTGCCAAATTTGTTTAGGTTTTAAAGACATTCTCTCTGAGAGCAGTGGTGTTTTTCTCTCAGTGCTAGACGGGGCTGTAATCACTTAGATTTCAGGAAAGCGGGGAAACTCACTCTACAGCTCTTTGAGGAGCACCTTATTCCACAAGGCGCAAGGCTCACACCGCAGTGAGTACTACTTCACCGAAAGGTGTGGCGTTTAGTAGCAAGAAATAAAAAAGAAAACGAAAATAGAAAATACATCCCAGGGCAGCTACGCGGGCCATACGTGAGGTACAAACAGAAAAACTTCCAAGGAAAGAAAAGCCCTCTGGGTAGGAGCTGCAGTGTGCGACAGACGTGGAGCTGGGATAAAGGATGGAAGGCACCCATAACCAGCAGAGAGGCAACTGAAGAGTTAGGAGGAATCGTAGCAAACATTTCACAGCACAAGCACTAGTAAGGTGGGGCGGGGAGAGCAGGAGGTAGGTGACTAGCCAGGTAGTAGACTGAGCAGTTCATGTTTAATTT
This sequence comes from Hylomyscus alleni, assembly GCA_019843855.1. Classification (NCBI taxonomy): domain Eukaryota; kingdom Metazoa; phylum Chordata; class Mammalia; order Rodentia; family Muridae; genus Hylomyscus; species Hylomyscus alleni. The sequence goes on along the minus strand of JADRCC010558533.1, from coordinate 5,612 downwards.
GGTGTTGAGCTAATGAAAGTTCTAAACTGGGGTGGGGGTGGGGGTCAGGATTTGACTATTGCTTAGGAGGGCATTTCCACAAGAACACAAGACAGATGGAAGGGAAAACAGCCGAGCAGGAGACCAAGAGAAGAGTTGGTACAGCAAGAGTCTAGACTAGAGGTGATCAATAACCCATCAGGGGTGAGGGTGATGGAGCTAGAGAGAGCTGGCAGATGGGAGAGCGACAGGATAGGAAGTGTCTATTCCTGTGCTGAGCAATATAGAAGCCTCCAGCCATATGCAGCTATCTAAATATAAATCTAATTAAATTTAAATCAGATTTAAAATACAGCCCCTCAGTCCGTGGTCACATTTCATGTATTTAATAGCCACCTGTGGATTGCGCAGATAGCGAACAGTGAAGTTCTTGGGGAGTGAAGATCCAAGCCTTGGGAGCAATTCTGGAATTTGGGAGGGAGGGGCAAGTGGTCTGCCCTAAATTGGGGGCTAGCCTGGACTATACAATGACGACCAAGCCTGCCAGAGCTATAAGACAAGACCTTGTCTCAAAACAAAACAAAGCAAAAATAGCCAAAAATAAATGAAAATAGGCAGAAGAGTTATTTTCGTCTCAGCAGAATGTTCTATTGGACAGTGCAGATTGCTTTGAGGGCAACTGGCATAGAGATAGGGACAAGGAATTAAAGGACACCAAGGTTTGGCAGGTTGGTGACTGAGAAAGGTGAGGCATGGTGTAGCAGATGGGAAGACAGGAGGACCTCACAGATACTTCACCTCTAGCAAACTCTAGGGTCACAAGCTCCGTGAGCTCACAGTGTAAGGAAGGCAGTGTCCAGGGGGTTTCCCTAAGCTCTGCACAGGCGCCCTGGTGGTATCTAACTGGCTCATTCCTTTCTATGTTCTCTTTCTTCCTAGACTGTGGTGCTCCCAATGGTTATAAGTGCAAGGTCCACTCCTCGGCCCCAGCGCATCAGTGGCTTACACACAAAGGCTGGAGTTCCAAGGGCGTAAGCCCTTTCTGGAGCTCTGCTGTGCCAGTCTGGTTCACCCTCGTATCTTCACAGATGCTGCACACTTCCTCTCCCCTGATTGCCTCACTTGCGTCTGCTTGATCCTTGGAAAGTCCCCTCGCCCTCACTCACTTGATTGCTTCCTCTGAAAATATTCCTTTCCACGGGTGCCCCTGCCTTTTAGTTGGCCTCTTTTCTTTCACAAGTCAAGTTCCGGAGTCTATCAGCCACACTCTCTTACCTATCTCTCATCCCTCTCGCATTGGCTTTCATCAGCAAAACTCCAAGCAATGGAGGGCACCTTGCTGAGTGATCTCAGTGTATATATATATATATATATATATATATATATATATATATATATATATATATGACCACCACCTTGAGAGAGGATAAAAGAAAGCACACAGGCCAGGTCTGATCTCACGCATCCGTCCGCAGACAACACGTACAGTACTGTATAAACTGGAAAAAGTATACACCAGGAACCGGCACGGCATGGATGCATGAGCGCCGTGTGGGTGCGTGCGTGGGTGCGTGCATGGGTGCGTGGGGGCATGGGAAACTGACCAAAGGCACCACTCCAAGGGAAAACAGTTAGAAAAATGCCCTTTCCTCGAGGCTGAAATTGTTTTACCCGGTACTCAGCCTGGTGGGCAAAATAAAGACTAGACGTTATCTCTCGCTCGTCCCCTTTGCACCTCAAATACACACCTACCTGCCCTATGTCTGTGCCTTTGTACAGTCTGTGACTATACTTGTCCTTGTTCCTAAAAGGCCAACTGCTTCAGCACCGTGCTAGGACTCATTGCTTCTTAGTTCCTACAATTTCTGTAGGTGTCTCCTCTTGTCTCTGCACGGTACCTTTATTTTTCACTCTAACACCACAAGGAAGTAACTCAGCTTTAAAACACTGTCCATCCCTGGATCCCCACACCCTTCCCACTCCTATTCTCAGTTGCTAGGCTCAGCCAGCTGCTGCTGCTGCTGCTGCTGCTGCTGCTGCTGCTCCTGCTCCTGCTCCTGCTCCTGCTCCTGCTCCTTCTCCTTCTCCTTCTCCTTCTTCTTCTTCTTTCCCTCCTCCTCCTCTTTCTTCTTTTCTCAATCAGATATTTTCTTTATTTACATTTTAAATGATATCTCCTTTCCTGGTTTCCCCTCTTGGAAAAAAAAAAAAACACTGTTTCCTCCCCCTGCTCACCAACCCACCCCCTTCTGCTTCCTGGCCCTGTCATTCCCCTACACTGGGGCATAGAACCTTCACAGGGCCAAGGGCCTCTCCTCCCATTGATGACCGACTAGGCCATCCTCTACTATACATATACTGCTGGAGCCATGAGTCCCACCCTGTGTACTCTTTGGTTGGTGGTTTAGTCTTTGGGAGCTCTGAGAATACTAGTTAGTTCATATTGTTGTTCATCCTATGGGGCTGCAAACCCTTCAGCTCCTTGGGTCCTTTCTCTAGCTCCTTCATTGGGGACCCTGTGCTCAGTCCAATGGATGGCTGTGAGCCTCTACTTCTGTATTAGTCGGGCACTGGCAGAGCCTCTCAGGAGATAGCTATATCAGTCAACCAGCTTCTTACCTCTCTCTCATTCTGTCATCGCACTCCAGTGAGACCTTTCCCCATGTGATAACACTGAAAGGGTTTTCATTAAGCTGCTCAGCAACCTTCATCAGGCCAAACTTAGTCAGTGGTGAAGTTCCCAACTCCTGACTAGGAACGTGGCTCAGTGGCAGAGTTTGTCTAGTGTGAACCAATCAGGGTGGTGGGGAAAGGGACTGTAGAGTGGGGGTGAGGCAGAGATTCAGACTCAATTGTCCTCTTAGTTACCTCAGCAGTAGGCAGGGGGACTGACTGATCACCCCCTCTTTCCTAAAACTACTCCCCAACAACTTCCTTCCAAGGGGTTCCTCTAACCTGACTGCCAACTCTGCTTACCTTCAACGTCTACTTCTGTGGTTTCTCTTGGTCCTCTCTTCCAGCTACTCCTCATTCCTAAGAGAGTTTATGTAGACTTTACACTGTTTATTCAATTCCTGTACTTGAATGGAAAACAGGCAAAATAGAAGTTTTGTTTCGAGAGACTTATTTTTATTCTATGTATATGGATGTTTTGCATATATATACATATGCATGTATGTATATATATATATACACATATAGATGTGTGTGTGTGTGTGTGTGTGTGTGTGTGTGTGTGTGCACCACAAGCACACACAGTCTATGGAGGCCAGAAGAGAGCCTCAGATCCCCTGGAATTAGAGTTACAGCTTGTTGTTAGCTGTTATATAGGTGCAGAGAAACAAGCGCTCATCAACCACGGAGCTTTCTCCAGTCCCCCTAAAACGGAACTCTCAATTTCTTCTGTTCCAGCTTCTCTCTCATTAAATGATATCAGTCAGCGGGCTCCCAATGTAAGAATAATTCCTAATTGTTTTGTTCTACCTTCTACCTTCTCAAGTCCAAATCTATTAAAATAGATGCAATGAAGCTAAAGTAAGCAAAATCTGAAAATAAAATAACCATTTCTCACCTGGCAGGCTGCTGCTACTCTTGTCCAATTGGACAGGAAGAGCCACCTACTAGACTTCCCCAGTGGATATTCATGCTTCTATCGGATATTTTACACACACAGCAAGACTCTCTCCCCTCCTGATGGGCCTGAAACTCATTGTGAAGTGCAGGCTAACCTCAAAACTTGTGGAAACTCATCGTGTAGTCCAGGCTAACCTTAAACGTGTGACAATTCTCCTGCTCCTGTTTTCAAAATGCTGGGATTACAGGGGTAAGTCACGCCATCCTGCATAATGTTAACTTTTAAAAACATGAACTAGATATAGTTATTTCTGGTTCCACCCTCTCCTCAGGGTTTCCTGTTGCCATTACAATGGCCCACAGGCTCCACAGGGTCTGGCCATTTATTCAGATCTCGGCACCTCACTACTCTGCTCTTTGGCCATAGACTCTGCTCATCCATCCTTTCGTTTGACTTTTGCTATTCGTGAGATATGGCAGACACATCCCACATCTGGGTTTGTGGCTGATTTTCTTTCAACCCAGGAGGGTTGTTCTTCTCATTCAGCCTTTGTTGGCTAGGCTTGTTCCTTCATAGCATGAACAAAAGCGTGCAAAGCCCTCCGTGGTGACCTGTGAATTTTGCTACTCTTTCTGTTGTGAGTGCTCTCTCTCCTAGGTCATGAAGATGAAAGTGACTTTTTCCCTATATATGCCTAGGCACTCAACTAGTAACTGTCCCATGATTGCATTCCTTCTGATTTGTGTGTGTGTGTGTGTTCTTCCTCGGGTCAATCTTGTCCTTAACCACTTTCTCAAAGGCGAGGCCCCAGTTCCTGTCTGCACACTATTCCCGACCCTTTGAAGAACGGCTCCCTTAAATAGATTCCGGACACGGCCGGAGAGGCGGAGCCCGGGGCGGGGGCGGGGCCTGCGTGCTGCGTGCGTGCGCGTTCCGGAGGCGCCGCCGCCGCCGCTCCCGAGGCCGCTGCTACTGCTGCCGCCGTGCAGAGCCCGAGCCCGAGCCGCGGCCGAGAGGAGGGAGGAGGAGGAGGTGGAGGAGGCGCCGGGCCGCGGGGTGAGTACAGGGTGCGAGTGAGGGGCGCGGGCTGGCCGCACCTCGGTGGCCTCTTCTTAGCCGTCCGCGAGTCCGGGGCGGCGGCCGGGGGCCTGGCGGGCGGGAGGGGCCGCGGCTGGAGGCCGGAGCCAGCCACGCCCGCGGACCGAGGCCGCCCGGCTGGGCCTGCGAGACCGGCGGCGAGGGGCGGGCCGCGAGACGGGACGCGTGTCGGCGCCCGCTCCGCTGTCGTCCCGGCGGCCGAGGAGGTGCGGTGCCCTCCGCGCGGCCTTTGCCCCGGCCGCGGAGCGCTGACACCTCTGCCTCCCGCTCCGTCGCCAGCCGGGTTCCCGCCCTCCCTGCCCTCTGTCTTCTGCGGCTTGCCATGTGTTCGCCTTTGCTGCGTTGCTCTGGACTCTCCGATCTCTGTTGCTTCCCCGGTATTTTGTCGGGAGAGAGGCCACGGTGTGATTCTGGTCTCCCACCGAGGGCGTGTGAAGAGTGTCGGGGTGGTGGGATTGTGGCTTGTCTCCTTACTCAGAAAGTTAAGGACAGTGTCTTCTGCTGAGTTGTGAAATTTGCTGTTGTAAGGAGAAGAGCAAGGAAGGACAGTTGTGTCCCCCGCGTCCGCCCCCCCCCCCCATCTGAGATTTCCTCACAGGATAGAAAACTAGAGTTTAGGGGACCTTTTATCCCTTGGAAAAAGAGCAGAAACACCGTTCAGAAACAGTGAGTGCATTGCCGTTGGGAAGGGAAAATCATTTTATCGCTGCTTTGAAGGAAGTACTGTGTAAGAAATGGAATAAAAGGGCAGGAGGTTAATGGGCCAAGCGTTACAGGTACCAGCCACTGTTTTCTGCTTCTTGGGTGGCTGAAGATCCTGTTTTTATTAGAGTCGAAGTGTCGGACTCTCAGAATTAACCAGGGTAGTCAGCTTTCAAAAGTAGGCAGTTATAAGAGATGATGCTGGAAACAGGATTTGGAAACTTTCTTTTTGAGTTTCCTGTCAGAATGTGTGGGGGGG
>JADRCC010558532.1:0-17779 GCA_019843855.1 Hylomyscus alleni | reverse complement strand
AACCCCATATGAGGAACAACAATATGAACCAACTAGTACTCTCAGAGCTCCCAGGGACTAAACCACCAACCAAAGAGTACACATGGAGGGACCCATGGCTCTAGTTGCATATGTAGCAGAAGATGACCTTATTGGTCATCAATGGGAGGAGAGGCCCTTGGTCCCGTGAGGGATCAATGCCCCAGTGCAGGGGAATGCTAGGATCAGGAAAATAAAGTGTGTGTTGGTGAGCAGAGGGAGGGAGGATGGGGGAGAGGGGAGAGGGGAGAGGGTAGGGCATTTTTAGAGGGTAAACCAGGAAAGTAGATAACATTTGAAATATAAATAAAGAAAATATCTAATGATAAAAAGCATAGAACTGGCAGAGGAGAGAATCCATATTTTTTAAAAAAGAAAGATTCAATATTCTACCACAGAGATACCTGCTCACCCATATTCATTGATGCTCTATTCACAGAACCCTGGAAATGGAAATAACCTAGATGTATGTCAATTATGAACAGATTATAATACTATAATATAGTTTTGAATTAAAACATTTACATGTGCTGGCTCTACTTTCAGGAGGAGAGGCTAAAACATTTTGAATTTTGAATTAATGGGTTACCTTTTGAAAAATGATCTGTCATAATCCACATAGTAGAGGGGAAGAAGAGACAACTTTCAATTGACACAATTTAAATAAAACATGACTTTTCAAACAAATGAAGAGAAGTTTCTCTTGGATTGCAGAGACTAAATAATATTTATATTTATAATTCAGCTATTTGGTTTAAATGGGCTTATTGGGAAATGTTATCATTTTTACTATTTTTTACAGAGAAAATATTTTCCACTTTATCAGATAACTCTGGACTTGGGAATTGCAACTTGTTTTTATGTTCCATCTGTCTGTGTTGTTGTTTCTCTGAAATTGTAATACACTGTTTTTACATGAAAATGAATTACTGTATAAAGTACTGCATTATGCCACAATAAAGATACCAATGCCTTAAAAAATATTTACATGTATGGATGTTCTGCTTGCACATATGTCTGTGTACCATTTGTGTGCCTGTTCCTACTGGAAGTCAGAAGAGGATGTGGGATCCTCTAGAGCCAGAGCTACAGATTGTTGAAGCCACCATGTGGGTGTTGGGAATCTGGCCTGGGTCATTTGATAGAGCCAACGAGTGCTCTTAACTGCTGGACCATCTCTCAAGCCACATCTTTCCATTTTGTCAACACAGATATAAGTATAACTCACAAATAATGATTTCTTTTCATGTAAGATAGGTAACATTTAATTTGTGCAAATTTATTTGTTGAATGAATATAACATGTTCTTTAGAAGAGGACAGTTCATGTTGGGAGTGGGAAACACACATTTTTCCCAACATTTGCCACACATTGATAGGTGGCCCTTTGTCATTTTCAGGCTAGCCTGCTCTACATAGTGAGTTCCAGGGTAGCCATGGCTACACAGTGAGACCCTGTCTCAAAAACAAAATAAAAAAATTAAAAAGACTGTTTAAAAGAAATTTTATCCAAGACACAAATAATATTTTGAGTCTTCTAATTACAAATTTTAAGAAGAAAAACATCTCAGAGTAAAATATATAAAAATAAATCAGAATAAAATATATAAAGAATAAATCAGAATAAAATATATAAAATTTATAAAGACATTTATAAAATAGTCTGGTGTGGTGGGGCTTACCTTCATTCCCAGCCCTCAAAAGCAGAGATACTCATATCTTCTGAGTTCAAGGCTAGTCTGGTCTACATTGTGAGTTCCAGCAAAGGCCAGGGCTACCTACAGAGACCCTGTCTCAAAAAACAAAACAAAACAAAATACAAGTGAATAAAAAAGACTTCTCAAAGTGTCAAAATAAAAAAAATCTTTGAAAAATCTATCCTCTATCTATCTACCTACCTACCTGTCTATTTTATCTATTTATCTTTGTATGGGCAGGTATGTGTATATGGTCTTGTGTACAAAATATGTGTGTGTGTTTATGATGACACTTATGTGGAGATTAACAAGACCAGGTTTTATTTTACAAGCTCCAAAGTATTATAATTTCAATGGACAGTAAATATGAAAATTGTTGAAATGGTGTGACTGCATTTTTATTGATATGAAATATTAAAAATCTAAAACTTGAAAATGTACAACTTGTGAGAATTCTAATTGGGACCACATCAAGGGATCAAGAGCCACACAGATTCTGACATATCACAAAAATAACTAGAGAGACATATTTGTTAAAGAGAACAACTGGGCATAAATCAGTCACCAACTGCTCTTTGAAAACAGGTAATTTTCAGTATTGGTAAGGAAGAAATAAACCGTGAAATAATTTTATTAGTGTTCATCAGTAAAAGTGGGCAGAGAGTAGGGTAAAATGATGCCACAATTGCAATAATTGCCCCAAAAGTTGGCGTACTTTCATGTCTGCAAAACTTATCATAAATGCTGGCAAAATTGTTCAACACATAAAAGAACACAAAGCAGTTAACAAGCAACAAGATTGTGTGAGTGGCTTTGTGTTCAGGAGATGACTGGGTGGAGAGGTTTGGGTTGCGGAGATGCTGGACTCTCTTTCGGTGCTTGTAGAGGAGAGTCACCATGTAGAGGCTGGTCCATATCATGATGGCCAGAAAGAGCAGGTCTCTTGTTATGATTACACTCAGGAATAATCCTGGATTGGGGTACTTGACTGGAAGACTTACACAGTAAACATGAGAATATCCAAATTCAACATCAGTGTAATTTATTTTCGCTATTATGGTCTCAAGGACGTGCACATATATGACCATGTTGATGAACCAGGAAAATAAGAAGGAGCAAAAAGTCCACACAGAGAGTTTAGGCTTAAGCCACGCCCACTTAGAATTACTGGGACTGATGGTGATGGCTTGGAATGTGCTTAGAATAGAAGTGGTAGAGATGGACATAGCCCGGGTAACTCTGTAGACATACACAATGGTCTTACAGCCAATATCATCCAGAAAATTGGGCACTCCAAAGAATGATGTGATATATGGTATCATAGCAAATATGATTGTCAACATATTTACTATCATCAGGTGCATAAAAATGGGATCAATAGGTCTGTTAGAGCAAGCTTTAACCAAGAATTTTTACACATACAGCATGAAGAGCAATGAGTTTCCTATGACTCCCACACAGAACTCAGATAGGAAGAAAACCCCCAAGAGTGTGTAGCTTGGAAATGACATCTCAGTCAGGCCTTCAGTGAAGACAAATCAGATTGAAGTATAAAGCTAATTACATTCTGATGTTTGTGGGAAAATATACTGACTGACACTTCAGGAGGAGAGAAGATTAGAGGAAGGTCCAACTCCCTGGTGTTTCAGGTCCAGGTGCAGTACTGCTGGGAACCGCATTCCAGGAGTCTTGATAGCCTCAGACAATAGAAAGTATTGAAGCAGGTGGGCTCAAAGCCAAAATTTTCTGAGCATTGTTATACTAAGAAGCAGAATGTCAATGACCTGAAAGGCAAAGTTGGATGTTATAAAGTGCTTTTATTTAATAGATCATAGTGTGTAATTTTTTAAAGAATTATTTTTGTCTTTTATGTATATGAGTACACTACAGCTGTCTTCAGACACACTAGAAGAGAGCATTGGATCCCATTGCAGATGGTTGTATGCCAACAAGTGATTGCTGGGAATTTAACTCAGGACTGCTGGAAGAACAGCTAGTGCTCTTAACTCCTGATCCATCTCTCCACCCGACACTGTATATTTTTAAAACCCCATTTGAAAGTTCTGATTTTTCCCAAGTAGATAGTAACATACATATCTGAGCACTTTTGGAGGTTCAATTGTACTTTTAAATTTTTCCAAATACCTATCTTAAAATTCACAACAGAGATGAGAGATGGTTCAGTGGTTCAGAGCACCAGCTGCTCTTCCAGAGAACCCAAAGCAGAGTCCAGCACTCACTTGGAGGCTTATAGCTGTAAGTCCATTTCCAGGGGATCTGGTACCATCTTCCTGCCTCTGTGGCACCAGACATGCACTAACTTCACAAATGTACATGCAAGTAAAACACTGTACATGTGAAAGAAAAGAATAAGTTAAAAACAATTCTCAGTGAAAGATTATTTACTTGGGATTTGTTTGAGTCGAACCCTTGGGTCATTTTGGGGGCTCAATCCTTCTGTGAAGCTTCTGTTACTCAAAACACAAAGAGCTGGTTGGTACAATACATGGCCCAGCATTGAGGACATTCTCAGAGAAATATATTTTTCTGTCACTTTTTTATTATTTGTAGGAAAATAAACAGAATTGTAGATCATTGTGTTATGTGAAATAAGGCACTCTCAGAGATAAACATGACACATATTCTCATATATGGAATTTGGAGAAGAAATCACAAGCCCAGTGGGGAGACTCTTAGCCATATGTGAGAAATGGACGTGACAGAGTGATACAGTAGGGAATTAAGGGCAAATGTCATGAATGTCATGCTTGTGCATGTAATCAAATTCATAATACAGTATAAAGATAGGATGTGTATCTGTCAATAAAACTTCATAAAGCTTCAATGAATCAACGACAACAACAACAAACCCAAATTGGACTAAATACACTAAATGTATTATGTTTTCTAGGATATTTCAAATATGTCATAAATCAACACCAAAACATTATATTCCAGTTACCTGTTAGTATGTCCACAATTTAACTAAAACACAAACAAATCAGAAGTAATTGATGGGTAAAAAAGTGTAAACACTAATGAGCATATAGCTGCAGTGTTCAAAGGAACTTTAGAAATGTACTATTTACTATACTAAATATGATATATGAGATTTAACTCTAATGAAAGTGTAGATAGTTTAGGTGGAAACAGAAGGACAAAGGGTATGGGGAGATGTCTTCAACAGATGCAATAAATGAATAAGTAAATAAATATGCATATAAAAGTAGGAAAATAATGAAAATGTTATGAACTAAAGACAAAGGATTCGTAAGAAAAACAAGAAAGATACAATTTAGTTACCTGGAAAGAAAATTAGGAGAAAAGGAAATCTGAAGGAAAAAAAAAGTCCAAAGTCTAAGAGAGGAGAGACTGGGGAAGAGAATCAGTGTGAAGCTCATCATACCTTCCTCTAGCTCTGAGCGCTGAGCCCTGGGAGCCCTTCAGGGAAGTGTGATTCCCACAGATAGGATGTGTCTTGGAAAGGTTGCCTAGCAGGAGGCATGGCTAAATCAGGACAGGCTAACAGGACTCTTCTTCCCAGTGGACGTGGACCAGTTTGTCACCCATGGCAACAATGAACTTGTTTACTGTGCATTACTTAGATGTACCTAGAGGAAAACACTGCTCTCAGGCAACTTTAACACATCAAGAGTTCAAAATCTATTTCTGAAGCTGTGCATTTTCCCAAGATGAACCATATCAGAAAGTAAGGGTGAGGGAATCATTACAAGTTTTAAGACAGTGGTGATAATTATCACAGCTATTAAAACAGAAGCTGAACTCCAAGCAGGGCCACAAAGAGCACTCAAACTGTTCCACTAGAGACCATGTGCCTTCCTCTCTTAAGGTGTTTTTTAAGGTTTAATGAAAATAGGACAGCATACTTGGAGTTTTATTTTGACCACAAAGTGCATGGATTAGTCATGGTTGGATTAGATCTTTGCTCAACAATGGAGTTTGACTCTAAGATTGCTCAGTTTGTGAAACACACACTAGTTAATCTGCCTTCCAAGCATTTATGCTTATACCCACAGGCAAGTCTAAGTTAAACCCAGATCACAGAAACATCTTATTAGAGGTGATATTTAATGCAGAGATTCACAAGTGTTCAAAGTACTTGTAATAATTGTCCATTAATTCTGGATACAAAAACATGACATCTATTGTATCTTCTTCAAGACCCAGGAACTCTGGGAAGAGAGGGCAAAGACTCTATGGTCCAAAGGAACAGTGTCATGAAATACTGTCTCCTGGTTATGACATGCCCATGACAACCATGAACACTCCATAGTTGTGTTCACCTACTCAAGACCTGAATATGAAAAAAAGACAGCAAAAGAGAAGGGGTGGCCAACTGTAGTGGGTCGCTTTATTCTCAGTACTTGGGAGGTATAGGCAGGACCACTGGCAAGGTCATGGGTAGGACAGGGGCAGAGGCAGAGAGCTCTCTAAGTTCAAAGTCAGACTGCAGAGAAGGCAGTAGGAAGTATACAAACACAATGATGATATACATGATGGAAAGACAGAAAATATACAAAATTACAGCTGGGAAGAAGAGGTTCACACTTTTAATCATAATACTCTGAAGACAGAGGCAGTGGATCTCTGAAGCCGGTATGGTCTACAGAGTGTGTCCCAAGACTGCCAGGGCTAAACAGGGAAACCTTGTCTTGAACACACAGAACAAACAAACAAACAAACAACAACCACCAAGTTATTAAAGCTTACAGGCTTCAGGTGCTTCACTAAGCTTTTTTTAGAGACAGAGTTTCTCTGTGGAGTCCTGGCTGTCCATCCTTGAGGTCACTCTATAGACCAGGCTGGACTCTAACTCACAGGGATCCTCCTGCCTCTCTGCCTCTTGCTCCAAAGTGCTGGAATTAAAGTTGTATGCAATCACACCTGGCTGAATCATTAAATTATTAATTTGATAATTCTCAAAATAGTTTTTGAACAAAGCAAAGGCCTTTATTACAGACACATGCTCAAACAATGTCAGAAAAGGTCTACTCAAGCAGATGTGGTGGGGACTGCTCTGTTCCCATACCCATTTTCCCTTGATTAATCAGCTAGGCAAGCTTTCTCCCCTTACACACGTGCCTTCTCCAAGTAACCACACCCCTCAAGGGACAGTCAGTTGCTTTTCTGGCTAGGGAAGTTTTACTCTGAAGAATCCCAACCTCCATCCTGGTTTATACAGATTGATGCTGATTTTCAGGAATCACAGAAATCTTTTCTGGGTGAGGGAGAGGCTGTAGGACCCTGGGAGACTAGATGAGGATGTTTGAACCTGGTACACCACAGCTCCATACAATGCTCCACTTCCTTGACTGTGGTTTCAGTTTTGTTTCTTCCCTTTGGATGTCCAGGTGCTGCTGCACACCAAGCGGGGAAGGATGGAGTAGAGCTGAGTTCCAGGGTCCGAGTCTTTTTTTATACACTGCGAAGGAAAGGATGAAAGTCTGGAATGAATGCTGGGTGTCAGGTGTGGTATGGAGGGTAGAGCCAATGTGTGTGGGGTTGGGGGTGCCAATGTTACAGCTCTTTCAGAAAACAGCTCTCTTAGATCATAATCAACAAAACAGCTTGTGCTCTTTATTTGGGGTCAGCAAGGATTATATAAACCTAGGAAAGTGGGACGGCTTTCTGCTTAGGATGAAGTTTCATTGGCTGAGGTTGAAGGTCCTGGAGATTTGCGTGGTTAGGTTTTCCAGGAAGTTGAATGAGTATTTTTCCAAGGATTAATTGACATTCCTCAGGTAGGGATCCCCAGTAAGGTAGAGAAGAGGAAGCCTTGCAGGGAAAGATAGTCCTACATTTTGCTCTGAGCTCAGGGGAGCTACCTGAACAGGGTAGCTTAGATCTTAAGTAGCAGGGTTTCCCAACACTTGATGTGCTGCAAATGGAGCACTTGAAGCTGCATGTGCAGGTCATATGAACCTGCTTCTCTACCTTATCTATCCTGTCTCTCACCAGGCCACTCTGGGTGCCTTCACCACCAGCAACTCTACCTTGTTCCCAGTGACATTAGCAGTTTTTGCAATTTCTTCCAAGGAGAATGTCCATCCATTTACCTGAATTATTAAAAAATCCACTCATCAGTGTATGGAGAACTAGTTCAATTCTATTTCATAGCTTTTGTGGATAGAGTATATTGTTAAAATTGCATTAATCCCCCCAATCTTGAATCTTTCTCAGATGCATAAAGCCAATAACTAGTGACAAAGTTGTTCAATTATTAAAAGGACACAACAATAACCTGCTGGGCATGGCTTATGTCCAGGAGATGGCTGGAGGGGAAACTGGAGGTGTGGAGATGCCAGGCTCTTGTGTTCCCATTATGATGGCCACAAAGAGATCTCTTACCAGTATTTTAAAAGATAACCCTGATGGGGGGACAAATGGCTCAGCAGTTAAGAGCACTTGTTGCTTGTGCATTGGACCTGATTCAATAACTAGCTCTCACAAGGTGGTTCACAATCATCTATAATTCTAGTTATACAGGGTCCTGGAGCCATATTCTGGCTTCTTCAGGCACGGCACACAAGTGGTAGAGGTAAAACTCCAATACAAGTAAAGTCTAAAAAGAGGAAATCCTGGATTGTTTTGAAACCAAGCTCCCTGGTTTCACAATAAACTTGAGAGTCTCCATGATGAGCATCAGTGCAATTGGTTTTGGGTCTGTTTGTTCATGTGCACATTCATGCATGGACATTTGGGAATCATAGATCAATCTTGGAATCTTTCCTCATCATCCTGTTTTTTTAAAAAAATAATAATATTTATTAATTTTTTTAATTTATCATTCCATTGGCTTACAGGTTACCCCTCACAAGCACTTCATCCCACAACCTCCCTTTCTTTTGCCTTTATGAGGCTGGTCACTTACCCACTCACCCTCTTCTGCCCTACCCCTCCAGCATCCCCCTAAGCTGGGGCATCAAATCTCCACAGGACCAAGGGTGTCCCCTCCCATTGATGTCAGACAAGGCCATTTTCTGCTACCTATGTCTCTGGAGCCATAGATCCCTCCCTGTACAGCCCTTGGTTGGTGGTTTAATCCCTGGGAACACTGGGTGGTCCAGTCAGCTGATGTTGTTCTTCAAATGGGATTGCAGTCCCCCTCAGCTCCTCCAGTCCTTCCGCCAGCTCCCCTACTAGGGTCCTTGAGCTCAGTCTGATGGTTGGCTCCAAGCATCCTAACCTGTATTTATAAGTTGCTGGCTGAACTTCTCAAGGAACAGGAACAGAGCCATACCAGGTTCCTGTCAGCAAGGGCCTCTTGGCAATTACAACAGTGTAAGGTTTGGTGTCTACAGACAGGATGGATCGCCAGGCGGGGCAGTCCTCAGACACCCCATACTTCAGTCTCTGCTCCATTTTTGTCCCTGTTCATCCTTTGGACAGGAACATTTCTGGGTTATAAACTTTAACATGGGTGTGTGGCCCGGTCCTACCACCAGGTGTGTGGCTCCATCCCATCCACTATCTACTCAAGGTGGCCTCTACAGGTTCTATCTACCCTTCTCTGCTAAAATCATCCCTGTTGGGTCCTGGGAGCCTCTTGTTTCCCTGGTGTCTGCGACCTCCAGTGGCTATCCCCATTTCTTCATTGCCCCACCTAATATTTTTATTTGATTTCCTGACCCTGTGTACCTCTCTTCTGTCCCATCCAGCACCTGATACTTCCCCCTTATTTCCTCCCCTACTCTCTGGCCCCAGGTCCCCCTTCCTCCATCAATCTCCCAAGGTCAGCCTGTTTCCCCTCAATGCAGGACTGAAGCATCCACACCGTGGTCTTCCTTTCTCCTAAGCTCCATATTGTCTGTGGGTTGTATCATGGGCATTGTGTGGTTTAAGGCTAATATCTACTTATCAGTTAATGAGTACATACATTGTGTCTTCTTTTTGCACTGGATTACCTCGATCAGGATGATATTTTCTAGTTCTATCCACTTGTCTGTGATGAATATGAAAATTCCAACTCAATTCTTCATAGCTGTTGATTTTCTAATTGATTTAATTTTATTGTATTATGATGAGAAAAGATACATGAATTCAATTTATCTGAATTTATTAACATTTAAAAACACATTTTAAGTAAATAGAATTAAATCACATACTTGTTTTCCTTTTATACCCCAACTCCTCCCAGAGAGCCCCCCTTCAATACCTACAATACCTTTTCTTTTCTTTTTATTTTGTCATATTCCTTAAAATTTATAAAATATTGTAACAATAAAAATGAGTATTATAAAAGTTGTTTGATATAAAACAACAATCAATTGAAAAGTTTTATGTAGATGCTTGTCTACTACAATACTGGAAATACATGTTTTTCTCAGTAGAAAATTTTAATAACTCTAAACATATTAACTGTATATTTTAAAATAATACATCACTACTAGTGTTTTTTAAATGAACATGAATACATAAAGTTTGTTTGTTTTTTTGTATTTAGTAGAACTTAAAATCTTGGCTCTAACTGTAGTACAAGCCCAATATAAGAACAAATTGGAGACATTGGATTTCATTGTAATAAGGCTGTACTTCAATGACCCTCACATCAACAAAGGATTTTTCCTCCATCATAGCTAAGCTAAGAGCTGACAGGTCTGCTGTGCCAAGGAGTGAATTGTTGGCCCGATTTTTGGATACAGATTTCCTGTTACAGTCAAAGCTAATTGACTTGAGTGAATGTCTTCATTCTCAGCCCACAGAGAACAGGTTACATTCATTTAAGATATGTGTGCTCTGGAGTCTAACTACTTGAGTTCTTTGTATATATTGGATATTAGCCCTCTATCAGATATAGGGTTGGTAAAGATCTTTTCCCAATTTGTTGGTTGCTGTTTTGTCCTATTGACAGTGTCTTTTGTCTTACAGAAGCTTTGCAATTTTATGAGGTCCTATTTGTCAATTCTAGCTCTTAGAGCATAAGCTATTGGTGTTCTGTTCTGGAAATTTTCTCCTGCGCCTAAATTCTCGAGTCTCTTCCCCACACACTTTTCTATTAGTTTCAGTCCTTGATTCACTTGAACTTGAGCTTTGTTCAAGGAGATAGAAGTAGAAAGATTTGCATTCTTCTATGTGCTAACACCAAGTTGAGCTAGCACCATTTGTGGAAAACACTGTCTTTTTTCCACTGAACGGTTTTAGCTCCTTATAACCCTATTATAAATGGGGTACAGAGCTAAACAAAGAATTCTCAACTGAGGAATACCGAATGGCTGAGAAGCACCTAAAGAAATGTTGAACATCCTTAGTCATCAGGGAAATGAAAATCAAAACAACCCTGAGATTCCACCTGACACTAGTCAGAATGGCTAGGATAAAATACTCATGTGACAGCAGATGCTGGAGAGGTTGTGTGGAAAGAGGAACACTCCTTCATTGCTGGTGGGATTCCAAGCTGGTACAACCACTCTTGAAATCAGTTTGGAGGTTCATCCAGAAATTGGACATAGTACTACCACAGGACCCAGCTATACCACTCCTGGCCATATACTGAAACAATGCTCCAACATGTAATAAGGACACATGCAACACTATATTCATAGTAGCCTTATTAATATTGACCAGAAACTGGAAACAACCCAGATGTCTCTCAACAGAGGAATGGATACAGAAAATGTGGTACATCTATACAATGAAGTACTACTCAGCTATTAAAAACAATGAATGTATGAAATTCTTAGGGAAATGGATGGATCTGGAGAATATCATCGTGAGTGAGGTAACCCAATCACAAAAGAACACACATGGTATTCACTCTCTGATAAGTGGATACTAGCCCAGAGGATCAGAAAACACAAAATACATCCACAAACCACAAGAAGCTCAAGAAGAATGAAGACCAAAATATTGGTACTCATTCCTTCTTAAAATGGGGAACAAAATATCCATAGAAGGATTTTCAGAGACTAACTATGAAGCAGAGACTGAAGGAAGGACAATCCAGAGACTGTTCCACATCAGATCCTTACCAAATTCAATCATGAAACGCAGACACTATTGTGGATGCCTGCAAGTGCTGGCTGACAGGAGCCTGATATAGTTGTCTCCTGAGAGGCCCTGGCAGCACCTGACTAATGCAGAAGTAAAGGCTCACAGCCATCCATTGGACTGAGTACAGGGTCCCCAATGAAGGAGATAGAGAAAGGACCCAAGGAGCTGAAGGGTTTGCAGTCCTGTAGGACAAAAAACAATGTGAACTAACTAGTACCCTCAGAGCTCCCAGGGACTAAAACTCCAACCAAAGAGTATACATGGTGGGACGAATGGCTCCAGAAGCATATGTATAGCAGAGGATTGCCAAATTGGTCATCAAAGAGAAGAGAGGTCCTTGGCCCTGTGAATGTTCTATGCCCCAGTTTAGGGCAATGAGAGGGCCAGTAAGGGAAAAAGGGTAGAATGGTGAGCAGGGGCAGGAGGGAGGGAACAGGGGTTTGTTTTTGTTTTTGTTTTTATTTTATTTTATTTTATTTTGAGGGGAAAAACTTGGAAAGGAGATATCATATGACTTGTAAATAAAGAAAATACTAAATAAAAATAAATAAATGAATAAATAAAATTAGGAAATGGTTTGTATCTTAAGAGGATTTATCCATGAAATTATTCACCAACTGTTTCAATGAACAATGATTCTGCTTGGAGGATGGCATAGACATTAGGTGAGGGTAAAAACCTGGTTCATTAGCTGTGATAATTTGGTAAAGTATTCTCTCAGACAAAGAGTAACTTATAAAGCCCTCTTCTTCAAACTTGATACAACAGTTCCAAACATCAAGGAAAGCATTCAGTCTCACTCTTTGTTGTTCTCTTACAAGATACCTCCCAAGTTAATTATCTTCACTTCTTTTGGTTGTATAAATAATTTGGAAATATGTAAGCCATTCTGAAAACCTTAGTATAGTACAAAAACATCAAACAAACTATCAAACTAATAGAGAGGCTGAGAAAAGAGAAGCATGACTTCAAGACCATGATGTGGTACACAGCAAGACACTGTCACATACAAAAAAGCAGAAAGTGTATATGGATTGTACAATATTGGACCTATTTCTCCAATTACCAAATTAGACCACTGGATGACAGCCAACAAATTTCTAATTCATCATATTTTTGGATTTCAGTCGATCAGGATATGTTGGTAATATTAATTTTCATATTAAGATATTTTAAAAAAGTAATTGTTACTTTGTGTTATTTTTGTTGTAAGAAGTAGAATTAGGTTTGTGAGGATGTGTTAAAAGATTACTTTCTTGTTTCTTCTAGGTTGTAGTTGGTGTTTTCCATTTCTATTACCTTTTGTAGGGCTGGATTTGTGGAAAGATATAAGTTTTGTTTGTCATTGAATATCTTGCTTTCACTGTCTATGGTAATTGAGAGTTTTGCTGGCTATAATAGCCTGGGTTGGCATTTGTGTTCTCGTAGGGTCTGTATAACATCTGCCTAGGATCTTCTAGCTTTCATAGTCTCTGGTGAGAAGTCTGGTGTAATTCTGATAAGCCTGCCTTTGTATGCTACTTGACCTTTTTCCCTTACTGTTTTTAAAATTCTTTCTTTGCATTCTGTGCCCCAGTGTAGGGGAATCCCAGAGCCAATAAGTGGGAGAGGGTGGGGTGGCAGGTATGGTGAGGGGGGAGGAAATAGGAGTTTGTTCTTGTTTGTGTTTGTTTGTTGTTTGTTTTTTGGAGGGGAAACTGGGAAAGGAGATATCATATGACATGTAAATAAAGAAAATATCTAATAGAAAAAAGAAAAAAGTTTCTTTCTTTGGTTTGTGCATTTGGTGTATTGATTATTGTGTGATGGGAGGAATTTCTTTTCTGGTCGAGTCTATTTGGAGTTCTGTAGGCTTCTTGTATGTTCATGGGCATCCCTTTCTTTAGGCTAGGGAAGTTTTCATCTATGATTTTGTTAAAGATATTTACTGGCCCATTACATTGGGAGTCTTCACTCTCTTCTATACCTATTATCCTTAGGTTTGTACTTTTCATTGCGTCCCAGATTTTCTGGGTGTATTGGGTTAGGAACTTTTTGTTTTTTGCATTTTCTTTGCCTGTTGTGTCAATATTTTCTAAGGTATCTTCTGCCCCTGAGATTCTCTCTTCTATCTCTTGTATTCTGTTGGTGATGTTTGCATCTACAACTCCTGATTTCTTTCCTAGTTTTTCTATCTCCAGGGTTGTCTCCCCTTCTGATTTCCTTATTGTTTCTATTTCCATTTTTAGATTCTAGATGGTTTTGTTCATTTCCTTCACCTGTCTGATTGTGTTTTCCTGTACTTCTTTAAGGATTTTTGTTTGTTTGTTTGTTTCCTCTTTAAGAGCTTCTAGCTGTTTACCTGTGTTCTCCTATATTTCTTTGAGGGAGTTATTTATGTCCTTCTTAATGTCCTGTATCAACATTATGAGAAGTGATTTAGTATCTGAATCTTGTTTTTCCAGTGTGATGGTGTGTCCAGGTCTTGCTATGGTAGGAGAATTGGGTTCTGAATATGCCAAGTAACCTTGATTTCTGTTGCTTATTTTCTTATGCTTGCCTACGGCCATCCAGTTACCTCTAGTGCTTCCTGCCCTGACTAAATGTGTCTGGAGCCTGTTCTTCCTGTGGTCCTGGTTATGTCAGAACTCCTTAGAATCAAGCTGTCTCTGTGATCTTGTGATTCTTGGACCCTGTGATCCTGGGCTTGTTAGAGCACCTGGGAGTAGAGCTTCGTCTGGGTGTTGTCGGTCTGGCTGTGGAATTTGTGCCCAAGGTCTGCTCAGAGCCCTGTCGCAGGCAGACCAGAAGGAACCTGTGCCACTTGGCTGGCCATATTTATTGATTTTTAAAACTAACATTTTATGATGGGTGGTGGTGTCAGCCCACACCTTTAATCCCATCACCTTAATCCACCTTTACTCTTGGATGGCAGAGGCAGGTGGATTTCTTTGAGTTCAAGGCCAGCCTGATCTACACAGTGAGTTCCAAAACAGCCAAAGTTACATAGTGAAACTCTAACTCACACCCTGCCCCTTCAAAGAAACCAACCCCCAGAATAATATAAACCAAACAAGCCACCAGCGCCTTCACCACTCTTATAACTGATGTGAGTACCCTACTCATGAAGAATCATGAAGGAGGCCATTGTAATAACATGAGGTTAATTTTTATTTGAAACTGGTATACCAGAGTCACTCTGTAATCAGGAACAGAGCAACCCCCAGAAAACAGAGCTGTAAGGTTTTATACCATTTCAGAACAAAGTTTACAACGTGGGCTACTTATAGTGTATATTGTTCATTGTTCTTTAGTTTCTATTGACCTTTCTCCTCCCTGTTAGGATGAGACCCCTGTGACATGGAGGAGGGGTGGGAGAGATTCACTCTCCAGGGAGATGTCTCCTGGAAACTTACATTCCTTGAGGATGGGTCTTTGCTCAGTAAACTCTTCTAAAAACCCCTTTGTCTTAAGGATAAGTGGACTTCCTTGCTTTCTAGTATCTTTATGGGGTATCTCCATTTTCTACATTTTTACATTCCCCCCTTGGAAATATCTCAATCTTGAGATATAAGCTTGTATTGTTGCATTTCATCTCAGTTCACTCTCTGATATTGTTACCTCAATATTACAATCTGTACCATACTGAAATGCCATCTAATGAAGGCAACCAAGTGACTTAATTTGCAGGGACGAAAAGTGAGCAATAATACGAATATAACCAGTGGTCCTAGAATTGTAGAGACCAAAGTTTTAATCCAGTTGTTGCCTTGAGCTCAATTTTTTAGTGCAACACACAGACCTCTTTTTTTTAAGAAATAGCTAGTCTAATCTTCTCCTATACTGAAGAACCACCTCTGAGAGGGAGGTCAGGGATTCTTGGAAGTCAGTCAAAGTTTTCTATATATTTTTTCTATGTCTAAATCAATGGCAGCTCTAAACTCCCCATAAGCCTTATGCTGCAAGGAAATAGCAGATGCTCCTGTAGCTGCTCCTGCAGTCCCTAAGCACAGTCCCAAAATAACTGCCAGGGTAACCCCTAACTCTCTTTTGTGTTTTACTATGTCTCTAGACTCAGGATCCCAGTAATTCAGTACATCTTCATAAGGGTAATACAGCAATCTAGGCACTATCTGTACCAGGACAGAAAAATCATGCTTGCAATTAAGAATCCTTAAACTTAACACAGGTTGTGATTCCTGAAGCGCAGACCCACTAACTGTCTAAGGGTGGGAGGAGGTATCTAGTTAGATTCCTTATCAGAGGGTATGAAACATTACACAGATGTTGACAGGTTTGTGGGATCTGACCCACACAAAGCCCTTTGGAGCAATCTCTTGCCCTATGCCCCTTATCTCTTTTAGTATGCACACTGGTCTTTAACAAAGAATTTTCTTCTGTTGACAGGTACTATCTTGCTAGCTCTCAAGCTTCCTAGCTTCTCTTCTTTCCTGTATTATCTTACTTCAGCTCTCTAGCCTCTTATTCCTTCTGACTCTCATGCTAAACTCCATTCTTTTAAATGTTCTATCTCTTTACTATGCCCTTTTACAGTCCTTCGGCAACTTTCTTTTTTCTTTCTCTGTTTAAAACACTTTCTCAGCTATCTGTACTAGTTCCCTTAACAATTCATCTTGCATCTCTTCTAATTTTCATAGTGTTTCAACTCCATTAGAAATCCAGGAATGACTGAATAATAGAGAATATACGAGAAGCCTAACACAGTTTCCAAAAATATTGCCAATTAATAGAGACTGTGGACACCTGGACAGTCCTTACTTCAAAACCTTGAAGCATCGATCTTCAGACTTCTGGCCCGTGAATGTTTGAGAATAGGAACATTAAGGACTCATCTACTCTGTCTAGGCAGATGTAAGCTGTCCTAGGCTTGTGTGTCCTTTTTGGACAGTATTGTCTGCAAATGAAGAGGCAACTTTTGCCTAGTGGCTGTCTCGCCACAGCTGGAGCAGCTCCGATGATGCTCAGTCTCTTCTGTGAGTCTGAGAAAGGGTGCTGTCAGTCACAGTCAGGTCTCTAGCCAGATTAATAAATAATATCAAATGCCATATTCTGTGGATTTCTGATGTTTTTGAAAACCAACTATCTATATATAGTAATCCGGGCTATTGTCTGTGAACTACTCTCAGTTATCTTTAATTAAAATCTTGAAATCACCCTAACAATGAACTCAGATCCATGAATCTAATTTGTCCCTAAACTCACAGGTCTAAACCTCTCACATCTGTCTATAATAGCACATCTCAGATCTGTCTATAAGATCAGTAAACGAGGACTAGATCTAAGCCCTCTCTACTCAGAAAATAAAAGAACTACTTATAAGTCTACATACAACTTTTAGTGAAACCAGAATTCTCTTAACAGAATATTGAAAACTTCATCTTTTGGTCTAGATGTATGGACAATGGGACTGTATTAGCTACACGATTCAATCAATAAGAACACTATTGCAACAACAAATTCTCAGTTTAAAAGCTCTTACTCATTTCTTGCATACCAATTTAAGATGTAAATGGTTTATAACACAAGCTTCAACTTTTACCAATTACTATTACAAACATAGGATACAGAACTTAAAACTTATAATATAAATGTTAAGGCAAACTTTCTGGGGATAAGCTGTCTATGAAGAAATATTCAAATACCTGACCAAATTCTAGTCACACAATGTTTCCAGTTTAAATTGTCTATACACCAATCAAATCATTTTCAGTACAGGGTAAATATTATCAGAAGGTCCTTATACCAAAGATAACATTGATTTTGTATCAAAACAAATTCTGCACCAAATAGGAACATGTGACTTTAACTCAATAACAAATTGCAAGGCTTTCTATAGCTATACAATTAAATCTGGCTATTTCTTCCCTATTTCAAATATAACCACTTTACATTTCCTAGAAACACAACCTATCAACAACCCCCTCCAGCCCCAAAGTCCAGGGAACCGGGTAGATGACTCAGTCATAGCTTCTTCAAGTTGAACAGGGGCATTTAGATATAAGGGGTGGGGGAGTTCGAAGGAAAAACATAACTGGTCTTCTTTTTTTTTTTTTT
>JADRCC010558529.1:0-10898 GCA_019843855.1 Hylomyscus alleni | reverse complement strand
TATAGTTGCATATACACTGTGACCCACATGTGGCAGTCACATGAAAAACTGAGAGTCGATTTTCTCCACCATGGGATTTTTGGGTCTATCTCAGATTTTCAGGTTGGTGATGCTCTCATTTGATTGCCATTGAGACCACAAGGCCACATGTGTGTTCATTGAATTTTCAAAATCCATTTGATCATTGCCCTAAGTATTATAAAGCACTAATCTATAAATCCACCCAAAAGATAGCATTGTGTTTTCTATTTGTACCCCTGTCTTACTAGTGAAAATAACAAAAAATTAAAAATGTAGGTAAATGGACAATTATCACTTCTCCTAAAAGAAATTCAAAAGAAATAGAACTTAATTATTTCATCAAAATGTTGAAAAATGCCTTGTGAGTTGATACCAATAAGTTAATGAATGGGCAGAGGAGATACTTGATTTGAGTTAGAGTATTTATCAGTTTCATTCTGGCATCATGAATTTCATAAGGAAGCAGGAGAGATGCCAGCATCGCCTTTATGAGGTAGAGGGACATGATAAACCCTCTGTTGTTAAATGTTACCCATGCCTTCTTTGGCGCATTGTAGAACATCAGGCAGATGTGTTTCTACTTTGAGTCATTTTTATTAAGTAATTATTAGTATGTGTGCATGTAAGTATGTATTATGAATGTATGTGTGTATGCATATATGTATGCTGATAAATACTTGGGATTTTACCTAAATATGACAAAGATATGAGTTATAGCAATATAAGCCCCAGGACTTGTAATTAGCTTTCAATTAGGGCAGTGATGAACTTTAAGAAGTGCAGGAGAATGAAGAGGGTTGTTAATCATTACAGGGAGTGTCATCCAGGAGGGCAATATTTTAAAGTACATCATGAATGATCCAGGTAGGGGATACATGACTACAGACGAGTTACCTGGGATTCTGTGTATAACCTTAGGAATTCAACACAGCTAAAGAATTGTTGAATTAATAGTTGTTGGGGATGGTTTATAGAGGGTCAAGTCTTAAGCTATGGTGGAGAGACTACTAGCTAGTTAAGTAGGCAAGTAAACATGAGAGGAATCTATAATTGGGACACACAAGATTTGCTCATACGATCCTGTTGATTTTGGCAATATTAAAAATAGAAAGTAGAGAATAGAGTTAAGAAGAATTTCAACAGGAGTATAGAAAGAATCATATATGTGTGATACCATCAGATTATAAGTGAACTATTGTTTACTGTAACACACAGACATCCTTTTCTGTGTCTCTCTCCCCTGTCTCTGTCTCTGTCTCTGTCTCTCTCGGGCTGTGTGTATGTGTGTTTGTGTGTGTGTATGTGTGTATTTATGATTCTAGGAGAAGATATTGACATAAAGAAGTTTATCTAGAGGTAGTAACATATCAGGGTTACTTAAAGCTAGACTCCTCAAGACAAGCTGAAAAATAAGGTAGCCAAATATTTTTTTTTAGGAACAGTAACTCTGTTTACTGTGGTCAATCTAGTTGACCACCCAGAGAATCCCTCACCTGAAAATTCTATAGCTACTTCAGTTAGTTGTTAAGCATGATCCAGATCAAAACAAAAAGTTCGTAAGTTTATGAAGAAGGATATGAGAAAAGTATTTATTACAAAAAGTTTCAACCTCATGAATAATAAATAATAAGAGAATAAACAAATAAATCTTAACCTTTTAAAGTTGAAAACCAGAAGGACAAATAGAGGTCCTGTCATTTTCTATATATCTTCCTTTGGTACATCTATCTCTTCCTCAAAGATATACGCAGTGGGGTGACTTGCATTCTCTAGCAATGAAAAATTTTGTCTAAAATACATGTATCCATGATCAGTGAAATGTTTTTCTCAAAGTAATGTATACAAAGTATTCAGGTTGTTAAATCTAGCTATAATTTATTCATTGTTGTTTCTTTAAAATCCTTTCCACTTTAAAAATATTCATAAATCTATGTTTCCTGCTGTAGTATTTGAATGTTTATAACCTCCTTCATTCCCTAGAATTGTAGCAGCAAGAAACATGACTAATGAATCAAAATTCTCAAAAGATTTAAATGTATATGCCAATGAGTAGAATTTTTAGATTATAGAGTTTTTATTGTAGTATTATAATTCAGTAGACATAAGCAAACTTTTTTCCAGGCATTTACATTCTGTCTTTCTTGGCTAACAGAAAAGTTAGTGATATTCTAAATAGTTTGTTATGTTTTTTAAGGATTCTGTACAAGTACACAAAGAAAATATGATATCTATTCTCTTTTTCTCTCAGTCTGCTTGTTCACATATCTACCCAAATAATGATTTTCTAATTTCATCTCTCTTTTTTCCTTTTGCTAAACCACTAGTTCAATTAGTATATAGATATGGATATCAAACAAAACATCAGAACATACAAAAGCTACCAGCTGGAGCATCCTCAATAGAATGTGAAAATACTTCCCTAATTTCCCAGAAACTATCAAATGAAAATAATCCCTTACGCAGGAGTATAACTCTGCAATTAATTGGTATCATCTGTTTTTAAATGTTTGTCTATCATGTGTATAAAAGGAAATATCTGCCTTTATGAATATTTAAAATATAAAAAATATAAATGTACTGAGTTCCCATTGAACAAAACTATGTTTCACAATCTGGCAACATTTACCCAGCATAATATCTTTCTTCTATTTATTCTTCATGCTTTTGGTGAAATCAAAAGACTACAGGGTATTTGTTACATAAGTCATTCTGATTACCATTCTTCAATGTAACAGGCATTCATTGTGAATTTCCATTGAAAGTAACAGTAATCTGTTAGTGGCTAGTGATGTCCCACATCTATTCATTGGCAGCAATTATGTTAAAATGTTCATAAATAACTCATTAGAAAAATGAATTAACTTACATAGGAACATGATATATGTTCTTATGATGGACATTGGTTTCATATTTTATGATGGACACATCAATCTGATTGAACTGAGTTACAAAGCAGTAGCTGGTGGAAGGCTGCAGACTCCTGCATACAGATGGCACATTAGCTTGAGTTTGCAGTCATGGTAATGTTCAGTTTTATTTTCATAGAAGATTTGTTGCAGCAGTTATGACTATAAACATGACTCTGAATCATTATATATTCTGAGAATATTACAAAAGTTATTAACTTATACCATGTGACATTTGAACATTATTGTGTATATACTGAAAAGAAAATATGTATGTGCATTATTGGCTTATTTCATTCAAAGTATGAAGGTGATTGAGTGTGTAGTAGGACACATTGGCTAAGAAGATACATGAAGATAAAGTACAGAGAGCACTAAGATATTCACACAGACTTTTAAAAATGTTGAAATTTTACATATTTATATTTACTTACTGTCAGAAATTTACTAATTATAGTTGGATAAGATTCATCCTCAGCTCTATACTGTAACACAACTGTGTGCCTTTTATTGACAAAATAAAATTTAATAAGATAGAACAACAGCAAAAATATTACATCAAGGATGGAAAATATTACAGAGGCTTCAAGAGTAGTCACAAAGGTACAAAGACCAACTCATTCACACACTCAATAGTTCCATAAAACTATCAAGTTGAGCAGTATAATGTGTAAGCAGAAGACCTGGTGCTGACCAATTTTAGTTCTGAGCTTCCAGCTTCAGTTTCAATGAGTTCATCTGAGCCTTGCTCAATTGATTCAGAGAGACTTGTTCTCCTTGTCTCTCCTATCTGCTCTGGTTCTTACATTCATTTTGCTTCATCTCACATAGGATTGCAAAGTCTCTGAGAGGAGATATTTTTGTTGAAACATCCCATTTAGGGTTGTATGTTCTAAAGACACACACACACACACATACACACACACACACACACACACACACACACACACACACACAAGTCTCTCTCTCTCTTTCTCTCGCTCCATTATGTTTGTCTGGGTCCTTTCATCTCTTTCTCTATGCTGGAGGAGAAAGCGTCTCAATTAATAACTGAATTAGATACTGGTCTATGTGTATAGTAGAACGGCATTAGGAACCATTTTATTGATGTATATGTGTTTAGAGCAGTAGTGTTTGGTTTTACTCCATGACTCAGGAATATCTAGTCACTTACTCTTGGCCAGCCAAGCAGTGTTAGATATGGGTTCCTGTTGTGGGACCCCTGCAGGTACCACTGCTGGTAGAGAAAGAATCAGGCAGTGGTATGAATGAAATTTCATTGAAGCTGGACATAAGATTGGCATAAGACTTCTATTTATAGAAAATCAAATTCAAAATATTAAGGTCAGGCCCTCAGTGTAATGCCATTCACTGTTCCATTGAGTTTAACCCCCTTGGAATATAACACCTATAAACATAACTGGTCTAAAATTAAGTATCATTTAAAGGAGCTTTAAAACAATTCTAATTTGACTTTGGATATGGACTTGCTACAACATACGATCTTGGATATTAATAATTTTAGAGTAGAATCCACTTCTATTGTGGAAGTCTATGCAGCTTTTGCCTCTGCTGTACTGTGTATGTGTAAGTGTGTGTGTGGGAGAACAGAAATTAGTGGTAGGTAGGGAACATGGGATACGGGAGGCTACAGGGAGTCTATGGGGTAATTCTAGGTGAGATTCCAAAGAGTGGGAGATATGAAACCTGAAATGATCATCTCCAGTAGCCAGACAGGACTCCCCTTGAAGGGATAAGAACACCAACCCAGCCACCAAACCTTTGACCCAAAATGTGTCCTACCTACAAAATGCACAGGGGCAAAAATGAAGTTGAGACTAAGGGAATAGGAAACCAATGACTGGCCTAATTTGAGACACATCCCGTGGGCAGACAACAATCCCTGATATTGTTAATGATACTCTGTTATGCTTGCAGTTCACATTTAAAAAATTTAAAACACAGGACTTAAATTTGAGATACTGTTTACTATGCATCAGCACATTATGAGGAAAAAACAAATAATGATCAACAAACTGGAGATCCATGTTGAGGACAGTAGTTATAACTCTCAATATATAGGTTAAGACTTGTCATGGACGTTCCTCTGTAGCCTTTTCCTCAGAAGAGAAATATTGCTTTGAGAAAGGAAGATGGAACCTCCTAAGAATCAGGAAACTAGGGAAATGTAAAAGATTCAGAAATCCCATGCACTACAAAGGTCTTAAAGTCCTCACCCAAGTTTTCCAAAGCAGTCAACAATTGCAGGGAGGAGCAGGGGTGAAGCATTCATATGTTATCTGTGTTGGGGTGGGCTTTTCAACAGTTTCCTTCCAGTAACCTATACTCTCATAAGTAACCCCTCACCCTTGCTGCTATTTGTAATCTCCACAACCTCATTGGTTCAGCAAGTAAGACTTTTATAGAACTTTTATAGATTTGCTCCATGGATGGTTCTCTAGATGGGATAAATAGACATTTGTTCTTGTCTCCCAGAAAATGTCACAGTTCAAAGAGTGGTGGCTAGAAGGAATGGTTTTAGGTTATTGTAAGTAACTACAGTAGTTTCCAGAGTCTCCTCAGGGCACAATTCCCATTTCTGTAACTATGCAATAAAGCCAGCTTTGCAAATGTTAGGAAACATTTGCCATTTTAGATACAAACTATGTATCTGATTCAAACAAACTTATCATGATGTAAACTTCTAAAGATTATTATTCCTCTTATTCCTCTTCATATATAACCATGGATGAGGGTGATTAAACATTACACATAAATATTCCTATTTCCTAAGTAAATTTTTCCATAGAGATATGTAACTATCACCAGCAAGTTAATATAAATAGACAGTGCAGGAAATTATTCAGAGAAACTGTTGCTGTATTTTAGTCCCCTTTTGGTTTAAAAACAAACAAAAATCTGAGCAGATAGTTTTCTGATGCTTTTGTAAATGAAGAAGTTAGTTTTATTTCTGTGTATAATTAGTCATCTTCAAAAGACCTTTAAATTTATAATCCTTGCTTTTAACCTTATCTTTCTGTTAACAATCCATAAGAATGGAGCAATTACTTTACAAATTGCCCTCAGTAACTTATACTCCTTGTTTGATTAGAGTTTAATGTAATTTCATTATTTTAGTAGCATTAAACCTTAAAAATCTGGCAGATACCTTCTTGACAAGGAACTGTGAATAATGAAATAGTCTCAATATGCTAACATACAGTTTTTATGAAATAAATGTCTTAACTATTTTTATTATTTTAATTATAATCAATATCAGTACAGTATCATAACTAAAAGGATATACTAATATTTGTCTTTATATTTTAATTCATATAATATAATGTAACCTATTCTTATAATTAATTTCTCATCCTATTGCAATGCTCTTTCTTATGAATAAAACTGAGGATCCTGTCTTTGCTATTTTGCAGATTATGTTTGAATCCAGAATTTTAGTTTGATTATCTGTACCCCATTTCATTTATGGTTAGAAGCATATAGATGAAAAATTAACAAATGTTGAATTTAATTAAGAAAGTATAAGGTTAAAAACATATTTTCCTTAATATGTTTTGGGTGCTGAGCACTGCACTCATAAGAAAGGAAATCTAGAAAATAACATATTCTGAAAAATCAAGACCTAGTTGAATTTATTTCTGGCATGTTTTATTTATTTATTGATTTTGATAATGTTGTGGAAGCTTTGGATATAAGATTGTAATTTAAAATTTTGTTGATATGTGTGTCAAAATAAAAGTCCAGCATCCTGATTTTGTTATACAGTGAACATCCAATAAAATGGTATTGTCCCTATGTAAAAGTCCCTTCATTGAGGATAGTCCACTTACAATACTGACAGTACTTATTTGTTTTCTCAAACAAATGCAGTCATGAAAATAATACTACTTAGAAATGAAATAATACTACTTAGAAATTAGCTTACATTAATTAGAGATTAACTATAGAAATAGTCACCTCTACTTGGAGAAGAGAGAAAAGATGTCCTAAGATACTGTTTTCTTCAATGACTAAGTATAAAAATCTCACTTCAGAAAATGTATGAGTATTTGAATCAAAGAACAGTTGGTTAGTAAATATTCTCTTGAGCATTGATTCTAAACATTTCTGTATTGGTCTCAACATAATTTATCATAATTGGCTTGATTTTCTCATTCCCTGCTGGGTACAGAAAATATTAACTGGGAATTCTAGAGTTTTCTTACCTTTCTATTTCTGAACTTTGAATACCTTTGTGTTCAGTACCACATGAACTACTATCCTATTGCCTTCTGGAGACCTCAAGAAACAAATTCTTAGTTGCAAGATATAATTATAAGCTATTATTTTACTTTAGAGAAAATGAAAAATGCCTCCATAACTTTAAACACCTTTAAGTATTTGGGTAGTAGTTAGAGATTTACACACTACTAATTTATCATAAATGATCACCTAATATGGAGAAAAGTTTTAAAGGAAATATATGAATACATATTTATTATGTATATTTGTTTATTATATTGAAAATTTATGAACTGAAAGAAATACATGAATTCATTGGTAAATTCAGTTCTTTAAAAGTATATGTGAATTCCAAAAGTGCTTAAGCTTATGGTAATATAAGTATGAATATGCAGATAGTATTGTTCAGAATTAAAATATATCTCCCACACATATACTGTATATACTTCTATCTATCTATCTATCTATCTATCTATCTATCTATCCATCCATCCATCCATCCATCCATCCATCCATCCATCCATCCATCCATCCATCTATCTATCTATCTATCTATCTATCTATCTATCTATCTATCTATCTTTTGTTACTGTCAGGAAACTTTCTAGGTCCTTCCATATATCTATTCCTTGTTTCTAGATAACAACTGAATAATTACTCACTCCTAGATTACACTTTTGTCTTTTTTACATTATCTTTTGTCTTTTAATTATTTTGCTTGTAAAATAACGAACATGTGTTTGCTATATGTTTGTAGGTATAGTTTCCCTACACCCCCACCCACTCCCGCCTTCCCTCCCTCGAATTCTCCAACAATGGGGCACCCATCAAGCCTCACAGGATCAAGGGCTTCTCCTCCCACTCATGCTAGATAAGGCAGTCCTTTGCTACATACTCAGCTGTAGCCATGAGTCCCTACCTGTGTATAATTTGTTTGATGGTTTAGTCCCTGGGAGCTCTGGAGGGTCTGGTTGGTTGACATTGTTGTTTTTCCTTTGGGGTTGGAAACTCACTGAACTCCTTCAGTCCTTTCTCTAACTCCTCCATTGGGGTCCACATGCTCAGTCTGATGGTTGACTGCAAGCATTCACATCTGTATTGTTCAGGCTCTGTCAGAGCCTCTCAGGAGACAGCTATATCAAGCTCCTGACAGCAAGCACTATGTAGCCTTGGTTGGTTTCAAATTCATGATTCTCTAATCTTAATCTCTTAAATGCTGGAATCATAGGTAAATGTCTTCATGTGTACTTAAAACTTCTAATTTTGATGTAGTAAAAATCATCAAGCTATAATATATACCAAAGATTACAAAGAGAACTTATGCCCCAGCTTTGTTTTTCCTAAAAGATGTTGTAATGTCCAACAGTAGTTACCAAGAAGCCACACTTCCCAACTGGCTGTAGTGACAACTTCTTTAGAAATTAAATTGAAATACTTATCTTATTTTAGAGACATGCTTCAGATTAAATTTGTCTCTTGGAGAAAAAAAGCTGTCTTAACTTTCTTTGTATAATATTTAGAATACACTGTTAGCCAGAAATATTTTATACAGCATAGCTAAGTAAAGAAATTTGATAAGTTATTAAGAAATTGTTTCTCCTTATGTTACATGTAATGTCTTAAGTTCAATGTTCTATTTTATGTCAATATCACTGAAAAAGAGTTAAAATTCTGTCAACTGAAAACAACATAAGAATTCTATCTTCACTATGAAGACCAAGACACTACAGTTCAACTTAAATCTCAAAAAAACCCATTAATAAAAAGATATAAATATATATCAGATATAATATAATATAATATTTAATAACAATTTAAGAATCATTTTAAATTAATTTTTAGCAATAATATAACTGTGAGTATGTCTTAATATGTATAGGTTTTTAAAATATGTAATATTTTCAGTGAGTAATGTTAGTTTACATGTTTACTAATATTTATGTTATAAAACAGTGTGTTCAGTGTATTAAGTAAGCTTCTTCTATCAGAGGCTGATTCTGAGTTTTTGTACACTTAGTTATAGCCTAAAGAGACTCATCAAGAAAAGGCTAAGGAAGCCAAAGAAAGCATTTTGGAATATTTTAAACTTTACTACTATGCTATAGATTTAAGGACAATGTGAAGTTAGGTAGGTAATCAATACAACTTTAAGGAATCATGCTTCTGCAAATACAACAGCCTCCTGAGACTGATGAGCTTTCTTGACATTTTTTGATTTATATCTGATAAATTACGACAGCAACTATAGCAAAAGATCAAATCCAGAAGAATTTTTCTACTCTGGATGTAACAATGTAGTACTAGGTATTTTAACTGTTTTTCCTGATGAAAAATAATATAATTTGTATCAAATATGAACTACATAGAATTCTGCTTAGGTCAGTTTTGTTTATAGGGCAAGGATTTCTTAAAACAATGATAGATATCTACTTTGTATACCTCATAGCTACATATTATGCACATATGTAAGTGATTATAGATATAATTTTTAAAAATTATCTTCCCTTCTACCTGAAGACCCAGCTATACCGGTCTTGGACATATACCTAAAAGGTACTCCACTATATCACAAAGACATATGCTCTACCAAGTTCATAGCAGCCTTATTTGTAAGAACCAGAAGCTGGAAACAACCCAGATGTGCCTCAACTGAAATACAGATACAGAAAATGTGGTTCATTTACACAGTGGAATACATCATGAGTTTGGCAGGCAAATGGATGGAAATAGAAAATACCATGGTGAGTGAGGTAACTTAGACCCCAGATGACATACATGGTATGCACTCAACTGATTAGTGGATATTAGGCACAAAGTACAGAATATCTGGCATACATCCACAGACTGGAAGAAGTGTAACAAGTAGAAAAGTCCAAGTAAGGAGGCTTCAATTCCATTTAGAAGGAGGAAGGAAATAATAACAGGAGGCACAGGGAAGGACCTGTGTAGGGGAGAGTAGGGTTAGGGGAAAGGGTGGAACAGGATCAGGTATGTGGAGAGTCAGGACAGAGGCACAGAGAGCCAAGAGAATGAATGGATTTAAGCATCTGAGAGGTTTGGGAGGTGGAAGGACCCTCTAGAAAGTACCAGATATCTGGGATGTGAGAGACTTTAAGGACCCAATGGAGGTGACACTTGCCAAAATGCCCAACAGTGGGAAAACAGAACTTGTAGAGTCTATCTCTAGTAGATAGACAGGACATCAAGCGCAGGGACAGGGTGACTAACCCACAGTCAAAATTTCCACTCAGAACTGTTCCTGTATAAAATAACTGCAGGGACAAAAGCGGACAAGAGACTGAAGAAAATGTTGTCCAATGACCAACACAACTTGGGATCCATTTCATGGGAGGGCACCAAGACCTAACACTATCACTGATATTATGATGTGCTTACAGACAGGCACCTGGCGTGGCTGTCCTCTGAGAGGCCCTACCATCAGCTGACTGAGACAGAAGCAGATACACCTAATCTTTGGACTAAAGTCAGGGACCCCTATGGTTGAATTAGGTGAAGGATTGAAGAAGGTGAAGAGGAGGGCAACCCCATAGGAAGAGAGAGCAGCAGTCTCAACTAACTAGGACCCCTGGGAGCTCCCAGAGTTGGATCCACTAACCAGAAGCTTACACATGCCAGTATGAGGCCTCTGGCCCAAATATAGCAGAGGTCTGCCTGGTCAAGCCTTAGTGGGAGAAGATGGGCTTAGTCCTCTAGAGACTTGAGGCCCCA